>JAZHYW010019726.1:0-40070 GCA_037355805.1 Ixodes ricinus | reverse complement strand
TCATTGCATACTTAAACCAGCAGTGTCGAAATGTAGTGTGTAACAGTACTCGTATTTCCGTCGATGAATACAGATTTAATTGAACGATACCGCTCCAGTGTCGCTAGGGCGACAAACCAGAAACGACCGACATCGATAAGCAACGTGCAGGCAGGAGGTATACCTTTAGTAAACTTGGGATCTCTCGTGCCACAGCCTGCTCTATACTCACAAAGCCTGGCAGTTCGACGACGGAGTTATATAGCGCTCGGTCGCAGATTTGGAGCCGCGAGGATCTGGTAGCACAGAGCATTTCTCGGGGGAGTCCGGTATTCATGCGCACAGCTTTTGCAGCGGTGGTGGTGGTATAACTTTATTATTCAAAAGGTTAGAGACCGACGAGTCCCGGTTGGAGCCCTTAGTCCAGGGCACCCGAAACATGGTTTTCATACCCGACGAGAAAAGGAGCGGTACCGCGAGTAACGCGAGGAGCACGAGCGGACATTCCATCGCTCGGGACAAGTGTGTTTCGGCGTCTCGCCGCAACGGGGCGCCCGTCGCGTGGCTCTCCCCTCATCCGTTGTCTGCCGCTCTACCTTTCCAATTTCGGCGGCCGCTTCTCGTTGCGGTCTGCCGAGGCTTGTCACTGTAGGAGGCTATGCTCCTGCTTACTTCACAAGCACTGAGAGAACATGCCAGCCTGGCCAAGGTCGCGCGAATGCCGCACGCGCTTGATGCATGTTGGTGTCGGTTGCTTCTGTTTGTCTCTCAGGGGGACTCGGGCATAAAGACGTCATATATACTCAGCGTTTTGCCCATCGTGGAATGCCGACCCCAGCGACGATTTTGGTCGCGCACTTGGCCGGTACCGGCTCGTCTCTCTGCCTCCCGCTAATCTCCAGTCCCCAGATTCCAGGTCTCGCGCCGACTCGGAAGGGCAGGAGATACCTGCGAGCAAGCAGCTGTTCGTGGGCGGAGTAGATAGCCGCTGCTCGGGACGTGCTCTGACTCCCTCCTAAATGCTCCTTCCGAAGCTCCTCCCGGGACGGGACCGGAGCGCTTTCCGAGCGAGGGCTCGACGTGGCCGACTTTATGGGAGCCTTTTCAATTTTACGAGGCCGTATCTGTTACGCACGTCCGGAAGGGACGTGCTCTCTCGTGCGACCCCCCCATTTTCTTTTTCGTCTTTTGAATTTGTGTTTATGGTGCTTCTTTAGACGTTTTTGTTGTTTTTGGGGGCGTTTCTCGGTCGGGACTCTCTTGCGAGGCAGGTGTTGTGCCGTTTGCACTTGCGCGTGATCGGTGCGGCGTGCGTGTGCCTTTATTCTACGTAAGCGTAAGCGTTTGTTATGGAGCCGCTGACGGCTGAATAAACGCGTACTATGTTCACGCGTCTTCGTGATTGGTTCTTTGGCCTGCAAATGACGCCATTTCATTGGCTGCGGTGTGATAAAGAGGTGAGTGTCCGCGCCCTACGGTTCTAAAGCTGTCAGCGCCGAAACCTTTTTTTTTTTGCGTGCTTAAATGTGGCTGAGTGGCAGTGTTGTATCGAGCGGCGTTCCGAGAAACCACGTTCTCGAAATGCGTTCCCTCTTTTTTTTTTTTTTTTTGGGGGGGGGGGGAGGGAGGGGGGGGGGAGGAACACCGCCGTTCCATCTTGCTTACGTGAGGCGGGAACTCGTCACACGTTTTGAGGGACGGCAAGAGCTAGAGACGGTGTCGCTTTTTAATGCGTGATCATTAGTACCCACATGACGGAAAAGCTGACGGTGTCCGTGTGCGGACAAAACAGTGAAAACGGAAGCGCGCCGCATAGAGAAGAAGAGAGTAGTGAAGGACAAAGGCGAGAGGAAGGTGACGTCACAGGACGGAAACCAATGTGCGCACGAATTCGCACGACTGTGGCCCCAGGGTGTGCAGGCGCGTATGCCTTGGTTCGTGCTACAAAATGGAGTGTGAACAACGGTCAGCGCTGGTCCAAGTAGGCGGCAAAAGTGAAAGAAGATCCATTCGTTGGTACGTGTTTTGGGAATGTGTTAGCATGACCCCGGAAAACACCACACACGTCCCTCTTGGGAAACGCTAACACTGGACCCCGTAACGAAGTCAGAAAGAGGCAACCAAAATTCGAGCCAAAACAGAAAAATGAAGGGATCAGAGGTTAGCGTTCTTCAGGGGGACGTGCGTGACCTTTCCCAGGGTCATGCTCACGCATTTCCTAAGAATCCATTAAGGAGTCATCCTTATTTATTTTCTTCTAATTACCTGCAGTTCCTGCCCGCATTTACTAGAAATTTAGGATTTTTGTTATCGACTATTTTAACCCCCGACTATCTTGAGAAAAGTAAGGGGAACGCGTTACTTTGGCACCACTTGAACCTGTAACGGCAACTCGTTCCAAGATTGAGAAGGGGCGGGAATGGTCTTTCGTCTCTGTTTAGACATAACGTGTACAACACTGCTGTCTGGTCATGTGTGTCCTTGTTTCTGCGTCTGTAGATGTGTGTGGGTTCCTGTGAGTGCATCTGTTTGAGCGGCTGTGAGATTAGACATTTGTTATGCGAATTCATGTGTGCTTGACTGTGTGTGAGTTGCTTCGAGTGTCTGCTTGTATGTGTGTGTTTCTACGTGTCCTGTTGCGTGTGCGGTACGACTGTACGTGTGTGCATGTGCGTTCTCGCGCGCGCGTATGTGTGCATGCGTGTGTGCGTACGTTGTTTGTGCGTGTGTGTCCTCATGTGCTCATGCGTATGTGTTTGCACGCAAGCGTCAAGGAGAGAGCGGACGAATGTCTTGTGCGTTAACTCTCAGCGTGTGCACGCAAGGGAGTAGGAAAGTGGGATATACGGAGAGGGATGGTGGCCATGCAGCACAACACAGACAGCCTCCCACCTCAAAAACCGCACAAAAAAAAAAAACACAACTTTTTTTTCTTTTTTACGGTGCCTGTCTTTTTTAATGTGCCGTACTAAGATCCCTTTGCGTGCATGTGAAATGGGTGATTTTCTTATGTTATTAAAACGTCCACAATTCAAACAACAACAACATCGTTTTTGCTTTTTCTCAATCAATTAGCAATTAGTTTACGCAGCGTACGAACTGTATAAAGGAAAGTATGCGCGAAACAATTGTTCTCTCTTCTTCTCCCCGGCGCTAGCTGGTATCGGTCTGGTACACCATCGGACTGGTGCGTGGCGCAAGGCGCCGTCACGTCTGGCAGCTGAGCGCTCATTGCTCCCACGCGACCCGCTATCGTTTTCGGTCGACCCGGTGGCCTTCCAACTCGCTCTCGTTGTTCTCTCTCTCTATGCATGCCGTTGTTCTGCTTCCGCCTCTGCACGCCTGCCTGCTCCTCGTTGCTGTTGTTGTTGTTGTTTTCGGCCGCTGCCATTGAACGACGCCCGCGTCGCCGATGTGCTCGGAGACGCCGACGCAGTCGATCCAACCTACCACCTGGAACAAAAGGCCGGCGGCTTTCCTCCGTTATTTCCATGGCTGGAGTGCAAGTCGTCATCACTCTTGTGTTGAAATTATTTGCAGCTGCCCTCTCTCCTCTCTACCTTCCATACACTATATTTCTGTGTCTTTATCGTTTGCTCAAGTTGTGTTGATTGTTATTTAATATATAAATATGCTCACCCCTCGTGTAATAGCATTTTGGGTCTTCGAGGAAAAATAAACGATGATCATGATATCCTGACAAATACTTTAGTAACATTACGAAAGTTGAAGCTAACAAAAGTAATTTCCTATTATATATTTAATTGGTTAAGGTACACTCAGCAAGTTAGTTTGATCAAACTATAGACCTTTTCTGTGTACTCTGTCCCAGCCACCTGATGTGTGCATTCGGTATGGGCGACGAAAAAATACTAAAACGTTTCAACCTGTAATTACCAAAAATATAAGGTGAGGCAAAATAACCATGTTGACGGTTACGCTTATATCCTAAGTGTCTTTCTGCTGGCGTGGCGACGGCAAAACAATATTTTCGCCCATACTGGAAGTGACGACATTCCAAGATATGGCGGCGCCGTTCGAAGAAAGGGTCTATATTCAGTTGCGCAGTGAAACGGCGTTCTTCTGGCTCTGTATCCTTGGCTCCTTTTGCCACCGAAAGTTGAGTTGGTTAATCCGCCTCTCTCACCGTCGACGACACTGCGGCTGCGTTTCGTTGATTGGGCATGGCCGATGGACACTGGACGCTCAGACGTAGGGTGGGAACACGACCGCGGAGTTTGAGATTGAGACGTCTAGGAGGACGGGTGATGAGACAGCGGATCTGACGATCCCTGTCGAACTTGCAGAGCGCTCCACCGTGAAGGTGCTGTTCTACACGCCGGTATGCTACCGACGTGTGGAACAGCAATTTCGAGTTCGTACCGTCACTTTGTAGTGCGGATTGGACAGTTACGGTTGCGCGGGTCTGGTACGACAGTTTGCGAAGTTTCTCGTGCCAAAACACGGTCCACAGTGCAAGCAGAGACCAAGAACTCAAATCTGCCGTTTTATTTATGGGACGCACAGATGGCGCGCCGCCTCGTTCCACCGCCGTATAGACGTGCGGTGCGAGGATTCGAAAACGGTCATTACGCTCTAATGGATGGATGGGCGGACAGGTTGGAGGCCTTCGATTCGAGCGGCGCCCGGCGCCACTTAGCCAATGCTTTTAGTTTCGACCGCTAACATTTTTCGCAGTGAAGTGGAGGGTAAGTCTTTTAATCATTTACCTCTCTTACTGTTTGTGCCCTATTCACTTTCGACTCATGACTCCTGAATAGATCATATGCATGCGGCTGAGCCTTTGAAATCAGGTGACTGCCTGCGCCACCTAGCTGGCGCTTTTGATATCAACAGTTGTAACCTCTGTACCTAATATACAAAACACGTAATTATCTGTCGTTGTTACTGCGAGGTCTCCGCGTTGCGTTTTCACCTGTTCTAACTTCTCCCTTTCCCCTTCACCCCAAATTAAACAACAAAGCATTGAGTTCAAGCCCTTTGATGGTAATACCGCCTTTTAAGCCTATGCATCGTTGGAGTAGTCACTTTCTTTATCTTTTTATTAGTGCTATTTTTTAAGCATAGAAATGGTTTAACAGCTCTTGTTCTATTTAATTTTTTTGTGTATTGTATTTTATGGTCCCTCCCTCTCGTTTATCTAAAGCCTTCGGTCGCTGAAGGGCATCTCCCTATAAAATAGTGCAGCCAGCGCCACCTGTGGACGGCTGCTAGCCCTGTGGGACGACCGGGTCGTTAGTGAATTCTCACCGTGCTTATCACGAGGGTCCGACCGTGGGCCGACGGACCAACGGGCGGGACGTCCACGCTAATCGAGGCTCGTTTTCCCCGCATCGCTAATGGGGGACTCCGGCTTGGCACTCGAAGGGCCAGCAAGCGATCACGTGGTACCATCGTCTAATATCCCGCGTCACGTTGCGTCTTCGGGGCGATTATCTCAGAAGGGGACAGCGGGCCAACAGGCCATGGGCTGGGTTCGCGTTCGGAGCTGTGTCGGTCGCGGTCGAATATTCTCCCTTCTGCCGTACGTGATGCGTCCTCGCTTTCGCAGCCGACGAACATGCGCACCCTTCTCCCCAGTCTTGTACTCGAAAATAGTAATTGATTACAATTACCCTCGCTTAAAAGGTCACTTATTTAGATTACTCGATTACTCTAATTAGAAGAAAAAGTCATTGGCAGTTATTTGAAAAAAGAGTAACCGGAACTTTTCCGATTACTTCAGATTTTCAACACGACAGATTTTTCTGCCTTTTTTAAAACGTGTTTTTCGTACTGACCATTATTGGATCAGTATCAGCGAATGATCGGCTATTTATCTTCTTAATCCACCAATTTCGGTAAACCGTCATCGTCTCGGAGACTTAGTTCGAGGATTCGTTCGAAGAAATTTTGTACAAAGGGCGCCACTACAAAGGGGAGGGGAAGATGGTAACGGTTCCAAGTAATTTTGACTAGTTCTTCCAAAAGTAATCGGATTAATCTCGTGATTACTTCTATAGTTCTTAATAAATGTACTCGAATGATTACAAAATTACCCCGGAAATTAATCGATAAAAGTAATTTGAGTACAAGTAAGGAAGTCGCGTACAAGTCGGCTCTCTCCCCGCGATCACGTGGGTCTTTGCGTAGCCGGGCGCTGCCGGATTTTCCCGGAAAGGGCCACTACCGCCGTAGAGATAACAACAACAAAATCAACGGACTGTTCATTAGGGAGGAAGTTGGCGCTAATGCCATCAGGCTGTAGAGCCGCGGTCACACTCTATTATAGACAAACGACAGTCTGCAGGCACTGCCTGTGGCGTGTGTCTTCTCGTATGACGGTCACGTTGGTCATAAGAACGCTGTTTGCAGACATGTTCGACACATGTATGAAGAAAACATTTTTCGAATGTACTTGATGCGTGTAATTCTGTCGTCGTGTCTGCGGACCGCGTCTTTTGTATGATGTAGGAACTGCGGCTTGAGGATGGTGCAGCCGCCCGAGTGACTGCCAAGAAGCGGCAAGGACACCGCTAAAGGCACAAAAAGCGATGGATAGGAGGCGTCCTCCTCTCCAGCGTTCTCTCTGCTAAAGTGGAAAGAAGTGGGATTTGGGCCAGCGCCTCTTAGGTATCCAAGCCGTAGTGCCGATAAAGATGTCGTCATCGGAGAAGTCCAACGCTGGGCACAGATTGGACAGGACGATTGCGTCGACGTTCGGCTCCAACTCTGAAGCCGAGCGCTGACGCGGCACTCGTTTCCGATCTTTGTCCAGCGTTGGCTTTCGCTGGTGACGCGAAAATGTCAGCACTACGGCCTCGTCTTCAGGGTGCGCGTTCTTTGGGCCGCAAGATTACTTCGGCAGTAGATGCTGCTCCTCCTGCGCGTGCTTTCTACTTTCGATGACACTTGGACGCACGCACAACCAAACACGCCGGAAAGTAACGAGCGTGGGTTGGAGTCAGGGTTGGAGTCGTTTGCTACCACTTCGGGATTACTTTCGTTGGTTGCGCGGAATAGGACGCTAAAGCCACCAGTCGGAGACGCGTCCCTGCAGGCACCAGAACGAAACGGAGGAAGCCAGCAGGAAGAGATCCTCCTCGCGCAATGGCGTCTTCCCGCAGCTGCGCGATCTCCTTCGAGGAGGGGCCGTGTTCGTTAACCCCGTCGCTTTCGGTCGTCATTTCCCCGCGCATTGTTGCGCGGCTGTGGGCGACGCGGCGGCATCTGTGTGGTCGTGCACACCTCTTCTGCCGCTCATTGTTCCGCGAGGGCAGAAGTGCGTGTCGGAAGGGCGGGGGCTCGCCGACGTCGCTCCGCAGCTGTTGGCACGGCGCCCGAATCTCGCCGACGGACTTTCTCGCCGGGGGAATGCGCTCCCCGTCCGTACCTGACTGGACCCGACGAAACAATTCTCGGGAAGGTGTCTTCTAGAACCACTCAATCAATACGCGTGCACGGGCTTCAACTTTGGAGCTCAGTTTCGGGAGAGCCTTTCGCGAGGTGTACGCCATAGGCTTCTGTGCTTTGTGTAGGACATTCTGGGGGGTGTTGAACTCAGACTCTTGGGGGTTGTGGGGGTTTTGCGTATAAGTCGCTGCACTTGCCAACAACTATTGTGGATATGCAGAGAAACACATGCTAGAAGCGCGTGCTAGACCCTCTTTCTCTCGTCCAAAATGCCAGAGAAAGGTGTTCCCGAGTAGCCAATCTCTATACAGATCAGCAACGTATCGGCACGCGCGATCGCGCGATCCCATTCGGATCCCGCAGGCTGGCTTGGAAGTCGTATACTGCACGGACTATACTCCGTTTCACCTTATGTTGTACCGCAGCGATGGCTAGCTCGAGCTCATAGCGTTGGCCGCAGCCCTTAGTGGACGATAGCTTGTGCCGCCGAGACGTGCCCTAGAGCAAGGTGCTCGCGCTTGTGGCCTTCCGCGGTGCATCATAAGCTGAAATAGAATATAGAGTCAGTCTCCTCGTTGTTGAGCCACTAATGACAAGACATAAAAGCAGATCGTTGTAGAAACAAACGCAACTCTTCGTTTGCGTTCATTTCTTTTATTTCCGCACCAGGTTATTGGGGTTCTTTTCGGACTTGTACGCTACTCATTACGAATAATCAAATTACTTGTAATCGATTACTTTTTGAGTAATTTTGTAATAATTTATACATGTATCATTAGGAAGTAACCCCAAGAGTAATCTGATTACTTTTGAATGTACAAAAATTACTTGCAACTGTTTCTTGTTTTTTTGTTCTCCCGTTTTTGAGAGCGTTTTTTGTTTGTTCAAGTTTCCTACCAAAGAATCCTCGAACCTAATCTCCGACAGGAGGTTGGTTTACCGAAATTGGTCGGATTAAGAAGATGAGTAGATCATAATTCGCTGATTCTAATCCAATAATATACGCTACGAAAGAACAGTTTTCAAACCGGCAGAGAACTCTGCCGTTTTGAAAATCTGAACTAATCGGGAGAAGTAACGCTTACTTTTTAAAGTAAGGGCCAATTACTTTTCATCTCGAGTAACCGAGTAATCTAAGTGAATACTTTTACTAAAGCTAGAGTAATTGTAATCAATTAAGCTTTTCTATTTTTTTTTTTATGACGTTATTGGAGTGTGGTTTTTTCTCGCCTCCGTGTGCAGTTGGAATCACGCGAAGCTTCCATCGATTAACTTCCCCCAAGCCGCTGCGGTTCTAACGACGCACAAGCGGGCGAGTCTTTGTGCCCATCCTTTTTTTATACTCAGTTTTACGTTACGATGGACCCTATCGAGAATACGACGAGCCATCGAGACCATTCCCATGCCGTGTGATTGTCACGTGATCTTCGAGACGGGCGCTCGTCTTCCAGGTGGTATTAGTGCGTCCCGGGAACCGCCCCTGTCACATTCCACTGGCGCGGTTACGGAAACGCAAGTACGCGTCTTTGCTTTGCTCCTTTTGCAACTTACCGAGAATCGTCGCGTCGTTTCCGGGGGACGGCGGAGCTCTGCCGGTTTGGCGAAAAGATCGGCGATTCGAAATGCGTTTAGCAAACCTGGTGCAACTCGAGAAAAGTAAAAAATTTAAACAAAATAGTATTTTTTGTTTTGTTTTTGACGTTGCGACAACGATTTTTGATCTCCCTAGCTCCGGCGCTCTTGCGCATGCGTCGTATCGTCGTCGGGTATCGTTATGGGAGCGCAAAAGCGATCTTCTAAAGCTCCCAGCTATACGTGGGTGAGCTGGTTGGAGAACGACGTTCGTTTTAGAAGAAAAGAACTGACGACACGACGTCTATTTGACGCGTCGTTTGCGACGTTGTATGGGATGCCGAGAAGGCATTTTCCGGTGAATCTTGCGAGATCATGCAGAGAGATTCCCCCACAAACTTTTTTGTTTCTTGTTTTTCGGCGCCTTTTTTTTTCTCTCGGAATGTGAAGCGGTTGTAAAACGAAGGTTATGGTGGGGAACAAAAGACACCACATCGTCGCTCAGGTTTGTGTAAGTACGCGGCGACGTTGAGACTACTGATTCATGGTCCCAACGCCGACACCTATATATGCCAAAGCGTTCGCGGCTCTAAGAAACGCAAAAATTCATTTCTCTCTTTTTTTTTCGATTTGTTTTGTTTTGACAGTTGCTGGACGTGTTGCAGAGTGCAGAAGGAAGAAAAAAGAAAGTATAGTTTGCATTTGATAAACACTCGGGCCCCTACAATGGCCAACAGCAAGCAGATAATAAAAAATACGTACAAAAACATGCAGCATACCAAAACTAAGGTTCAGGAAACCTAGAATCATACTCATAGAAAAACGCACGAACCTAAATCAAACTCGCACACTCAGCAAAATCTTGTACATATATAGAAGTGAGTATTTACATTTTAGACATCTAGATAGACACTATTCATACATAAATTATTTAATGAACGTCGTAGTGTGGAGCTTAGCATTCGAAAGCCATAATTTGTTTGCCCAGTGACTATCCCCAGCGTCTCAAAACTTAAAAAAAAAAGAAAAAAAAAGCTTTTGGGTTTTTGTGTTTTTAAGAACTAGTACAGAGTCGATAATGAAATAATTTATAAATATTGTTACAAGGGTGCTTCAAAAATTATCCGCACTCCCGTTATCATAAAGGAAAACTGAAGTTGTTCTGTATTTGAGAGAAAATACTTAAATCGTTCAGAATGGAAACTTGGGCGTGTTAGTAAGGCATGATTATTTAAAACGTACAGCGTGTATATAGGCTGAGCCTTGACGATTAAAACTTCAGTTGTAAGTTCAGCGGTTGTTTGTCTCCTTTCTTCCGTCCCGTCTGTTTCGCTGTACGACTTAGATCTTCTTTATTTGTCCTCCAGGATTAGGAATATCAAAATTATAGTAGAGAATGATGCCCGACGTAGTCACAGCAGCACTTTTAAGCTAGCGTTGAAGCCCCTTCTTCCCGGCGCATTCGGTGGGAGGAGAGAATTGTCACGCCTATCATACAGAAATCACAACCTATTTGCGGCTTTCGCAAGCCTTACCCTAGCAGTCAAAAACGCTTCGCGCGTTCTCTCACAAGCGTGGCACGCGCAAGACACCTGAAACCTCTGGGTATGACGTCAGACCCAGTGGTAGGTTTTTCGGTTTTTCTAGGGTCCATTGATATCTTTCGGGTCAAATGCTCGTGATATTCAAATTCGCAGGACAACGTTACGCTGCAATTCACCGTTGCTTTCAAGAACTTCTTCAGCTTCCCTTTAAAGCTGCTGCTGGCCACCTGTAGCGCGTTTCGCACAGGTCCCTCCCTCTCAGTGCTGTGCAGGTTTGAACGTATTACGTCAGTTCAGTTGTCACTGGGGTGCGAGATGCCATGGCTGCCCCCGCTTGCTATTTGCACACACACAAAGAAATAAAATAATAAAAGGCGCGTGCCGTGATTTTTTGTTTTGTTTTGTTGAGGGTGTGTCTGGTGCCGATATCTTTTTGTGCACAGTATGGAAAAAGTATTTTGTCGCGAAAAAGTGTGTTTTGATTGGTGCAGAAGTTCAAGGAAGGACTCGCAAGTGTCAGCCTCGAAGAAAGAGCCGGACGCCTGTTGACCACTGATGCCAGCATTGAGCCTGCACATGAACTAACTCTGTCAGATGCACGAGTGACAGCGGATGATGTGGCAATGTCTTTTTTCAAATCAGTCAGGCATCTGAGCAGTAAGCCTCGACAGGCTTTCGAGAAGTTTGTGCGAGATGGGTACTGAAACCTTTGTGCGGATAACTTCAGAGTTACCCTCGTGTACGACAGTTCGTCTTTTGCACGACAGTGCGGAAAAGGAGCGAATATTCTGGAATGCCATGGCGCTCAACGGGGTACCGAGCGTCCAGGTGGCGTTGACCAGCTGCCCGGTCGCCGGGGCCACGGGCGCGGGTGCTCCGGTCCGGCGACCTGCGGGCTCATGTCCGTCCGAAAGTTGCCGGCGCGTGATGGTGCCCGCGCCGGCAGGTGCATGACCAGGAAGAACAATGGCCGCCAGGTGCGCGCGGGAGATCGTGCTGCCTCGCGGCAGGGGCCGAGCACACTTCGTGAGTCGCGCTTCTTCGCGCTCGCTTTGCGTCCGTTTCCACTGCCCTTTGCTCGACCTTCGGTTCCTTGCCCGTCTTTTATATCGCGCCGGTTAATGTCGCCACGGTGGGTACGGGCCGAAGTTCCCTACCCGCTTTTATTGTTGTGCTACGTATATCACGCCAGTTAATGTCGCCACCCGGCATGGCATCATTGGCCGAGTGGGGCCGCACCTGTGCAAGTAAGTAGGCTCCCCCCCCCCCCTAAAGAAAACAGAACTTATGACGCGAGCTTAATGAGTCCACGATATCTAAATGATCTTTCCTTAGCTCTGGTGACCCCGCCACTTCTATACGAGTTGCCCCACGAAATGTTCGGTTAGTTCGTTGAAAACGAGAATTCGCACCCATGTGTGCCCTTTGGTGATTGTGCTTCATTGACTCTGCTTTAAACAGACATTTTCCTACGATCCGTATTATCGCAAGCCGTAGAGGGGCCAAGAGTATAGTTGCAGCACAAACCCAGACGCACAGACTGAAACCGAGATTTCATGACGCGCTGCTCGCGCTTCCTTGGATCATTTGGCGGTAATGTATATCCGGAGAAACACGAAAAATGCCGTGGTCTAACGCTTTCCGACAAGCTCGATTATCCCCGTATAGCCTTGTTAGCGTTCGGACGTAAAAGGGGCCGTGCAACGATATTGAGTCGGATTCTTCCTCATGTCACACTATACTACTGTCAGTAGTGGAGGACCAAAGTGTATTCGCATGCAACTCCGCTGACCATGAAGGTTTTGTATTCTCGGTGTAGTTTTAGGGATAAGAGCAGACCTTTCCTTTCCGTCTCTCCTTTGGAAAACTTGATGACGTAGTCATAGAGTTGCATTGTTGACGTTGGACACCCGTCGCTAGAGGCGAACCCGTGCCTCCCATCTAAATGCGGTGTGACACTGTTTAATGAAGCTAACTTCTGACCATGCCTTGACCATGCATGCCACAGCAAGCTACGGGTCGAAGGGAGTTGGCCGGCTGTCAAACATCTGCGCCGCAAGCTCCGCCGGTCTCACCACAAAACAAAAAAAAAAGAAAGAAAGCAAAAAGGCGGGAGAGGGGACTCTGAGGCGCTTCGACGAAACTTCTCCAGCTGCGAAAGCTTCGAAAACAAGAAGAAAAAAGTGGACAAAATGGAGGACCTGGCTACGCTGAGACACGGCGTCGCGCGCGTGGAAGGCTGAAACTCGAGTTAGAGTCTGCTGAGTTTCTAAAACGCAATTCTCCATACGAAGGTTTCGGCAACAAATACAAAATACAAACTAATTTATTTTTTTTTAATTTGCGTCGCGGGTTGCTAGGCGTCGCTCGACTTGCACGAAGTGTGCACAGGCGTCCCCGCTTATCAAGATAACCTGCCCGCGATCGGCAGCAGCCCGAGAGCAGTGTCTGGAACGCGCGTCTCCAACCTGCGTGTTTAGCGTCATATATTCCGGCCATGCGTCCAGGGTGCTCTCGAAGTGGCAACAAATGACGTATCAAAAGCCGGAGTGACGTCACGCTGTGGGACGTCGCGGCGTTCCTCGCGCGTTTGTCGTAGAAGTTGTGGAAAGAAGCGAGAGAGCAGGCTAGGTTCGCCGTCGTCCCGGTGTCCCAACTCCCGGCTTCCGAAGCCTTTCTGGACCGCCACGCCGGAGAGCGACCTGCAGCAGGATAGGGGTGTGTGTCACATCCATCACCGCCGCTCCGATACGCCACAAGATCGCGGCCGGCGACATCGCGACACTCGTATCCACGTCATCGGGCGGAAGTCGAGGGTCCATATTTTCGGACGCGGGAAACGCACCACCAGTCGCGGAGACACGCGTGTTTGTCCTTTTTTGGCTTAGGCTAGGTGGCGCAAGCTATCGCCCGTTACATTAACATCCATCCATCCATCCATCCAGCGTTCCAGGCACCGTATGCGGAGTGCAAGTTCGTCTGCTTCTTTGCAGGGGTTGCGATGATGTCAGAACACCGAGCTCTTATTGGCTGATTGAAAAAGATAGTGGGTAGACCTCAAGGCGTCTAGCATTGAGGTCTACCCACTATCCTTTCAATGAAAGCCAATCAGAGCTCGGCGTCTTTCTGACGTCACCGCAACTTTTTTCTCAAGAAGCAGACAACTTGCTCCCCGCATAGCCCGGGCGCCCCTGCGTCCCACTGCCGCCGCCGCAGCGAATCACTTAACCGGTCATCGTCAAATCCGTACGCACCCCCACACACACCCGCATCGGAACGCCTTCGATCTCTCACGATCCGCGGAGGTGCACGTGGGTGGGGCCGAACTCGCGTCCTTACGGGCTTGACAAGGCACGCCGAACCTTATCCTTGACACTCGGTACCCATTGTTTCTCCCACCGTTCCCACACCCTTCTGCCGTGTCTTTTCTTCCGCCATCTTATTGTTACTTTGTTGGACATTTCGTCGCTTGATGTTTCGTGGCACTCTTTTGCTGACAGTGCGCTGGAAGCTGCGTACTCGTTGGACCAATTGTATACGTCCATCTTTCGTCACGTGATCGTGCTCTTCCGCCCTGTATAGTGTGTACCCACGCGCAGAGAGCGGGGTTAGGTGATGGAAGACCAGGCGGTTGATCGGTCCTGCGTACCGCACTGTGAGCTTGGAGGTGAACGGAGTATTTCAATGGCCTTCCACCGTTCCTCCGCGTGTCCCTTAATGTTTGCTCACCTCCGCGTCTCGAGATACGGCCGTCCGAACGCCGTAAGGTACACACACACACGCGCGTAATAGTGATCGTGACCTACGGCGCTGAAGGAAAAAAGAGAGACAAAATCTAGAGGTTGGCTTTCCGATTGCGAACATCTCTTTTATATTCGGTCGCCATCACGTTTTCCTTCCGGGCCCGGTTCTGGTGCGAGACTGTGCCTTTGTGTCGTCTTGCGACCGCCGTGGCTGGCTCGTTCGCTTCGCGTAATGGTGTGGCAGGTAATGACCCTTTCTTTTTCTTTTCACTCGCCAGGATTTCTTTTTGCGCGTCCTTTGTGGGAAGGGGTGTCCCGTCCCGCCTTTGTTGAGTGCCGGTCGTCGTCACCGCGGCTTTACCGCGATCCCTTCTGCGTTTCGCCTTACCGTGGGACGCAGTGGACGCTACGAGCGATCCGAGCCAATCAAATCCCGCGTGAGCGTCACGTGACCTTCGGGAGGTGCGCAGCGACGCTCGAGGCGCGTAATCACGTGATTCGTTCGCGACGCTGGATTGGCTGGGACGGCTACGCGGCGTCCACTCCGAATCGTCGTATAAGGCGAAAACGGAGCCTTTCGCTCGGTTGTGGCTCGAATAACACCCGGCTGTGTTTGCTCGGACTTTTTGTGCGCTCTGGTTGTACCCAGCGTGCGTATCTGCGCGGGATAAAACCGATATGCGCGCGATAAAACCGATCGTGGTTTAATTGGCTACCACATCACCGACTGGGGCAGGTTCCTTCTTTCTTTTCTTACTTTCGGCAAAAAGGGGGAGCGGGAGGGGGGGGGGGGGAAGGAAGAGTCGTTCGCATTTTTTTTTTTGGCCGTTTGATACGGGTCTTTTGAGTGGCTGGCGCCACCGGAGATCAAAATGTCGTTAGCCCAAAAGTAAAAACAAGAAGAAAAAAAAGAGAAAATGGAAAAGACAAATTATGAGGGTTGGTTCAGATTTTATTTCCATTTCGTCGCCATATCTTTCTTTTTCTCAAGAGAAAAACAAAAAACATCGCATGAACCTGTTAAAATTTATAGGTGAGCGTATAACTGTCAGAGAGAATCGTAGACCTCTACATTGGAACCTATCACTTTTTCGTTCCTCTATTTTCTTTCTTATTTATTCAGTAATAATAATAATAATAATAATAATAATAATAATTATAATCGAACATCTTGGCTCGTCCCCCAAAATTCAACGGTAGAGCAGAGTTCAAAATACTTTGACTTTGCCTACCGTATTTGTGAGAGCGCACGAAGGGTGCAGTGCAGTTCCCATAGGGTGCCTACATGTCTGTCTGTCTCAGGGTGAAGACGTATATTGTTGTCCTGAATTTGCCAGCGCGTGACGCTTTCGCGCAGTCGGTGCATGGCTTGGGCGGTAAAATGGCGTCTGTGCATTAGCCAAAGCTTACCGCGCTCGAGCTGAGTGACACCGGATTGCGCGCACTTCAGTATGCATAAAAAAACGATTGGGCGGAAAAATGGCTGAGTTGTCACCACTCAAGCAAAAGCGCGCGTGTGTATGAAGGCACTCTTGGTTGCCCTGACGACGATCTCAGTCCGTTGTAGAAGAGACATACACACCCGTAGACACGTGTCTGCTCTCTTTCATGGGCGCCGCGATGTTTGTTTATGCTGACGTAGGAAAACACAGTAGGAAAACTGCGCCTTTTGCAAAACTATTTTTTTTAAAGAATTCTTTGCACATAACGTTGTACAAGAACGTCAGAAATGCGTAGGCACGAAACTCCCAGAAGAACACCGTTGCCGAGAGATCCGTAAAAAGCAAAAGCCTCGTTTTAATGCGCAGCTCCTCTCTTGGCAAGAGCCCGCATTTGAGATTATTATTTCCCATTGTTTATCGTTGGGAACTAGGATTTCGGACACTGGTCTATACCCTGTTCACCACTAAGCCGACAGTGCTACGAAAGCCGCGGGATCGCCGGACCAGTCAATCAGTTGTTTCTCTCTCCTGGCCCGTCTCCGTGCCCGAGTGGACGCAGATCTTGACCGTCCTAACGAAAACTCAGCTCCCACCAGTCTTGTAATTCATCATTTTTTTATCGTAAAGGCCCGTTCACACTCTTGCGACCGAGTAAGACCGAGAGAGACCAGACCGGTTTTTAAGCCTTTTACGACTTCTTAGGACCGGATGCTCTGCAGCGGAGCTGGTCCTAAGAGATCGCAAGAGCATTAAAACCGGTCTGGTCTCTCTCGGTCTTACTCGGTTGCAGGAGTGTGAACGGACCTTAAATGGGACGGACTTGTAACCGTGACTCCCCTCCTTGCGCTTAATTAAGTTGAGAATTAGACCTGTGGGAATTCAACGACACCAAGTATTTTTTGCGTTTCTTACACAGCGCTCGGCTGACATCGCCGAACGCTGAGTCGGCGTTCACCGAGTCTTGCGTTCGATCCATTTGTAATGCATGTAATGGGAAATAAAAATAAAGTGTGTGTTATTATTATTATTATCATCGTTGAAGCACCCATTGAACAGGGGTGTGAGCCAAACGCTGACACATGCGTTCGTGTTCAAACTGTGCCACGCGCTCGAGGGACAGGAAGATGACGTAAAGAGCAGTCATGTGTAAGTTACGTTTAAAGAGTGGTTCGTTATACAATTACTTTCAGCAAAGAAGTATAGTTACGTTACCGTTACAGTGACCACAACGAAACAAAGTAGTTCTTTACAGTTACGTTAAAAATTGCCGGCCAATTGTGTGGCATACGGGAAACGTTGTAGCATCGAGTGACTGCATCAGGTCACGTGACGTCAATTTCGCCGCTAAATTTAGCGGGGAAACTGAATTGCTGTGTGGGTCGCGTGACCTTAATTTTCCCGCTAAATTTAGAGGAGAAACTAAATTGCCGTAGAGGTCACGTGACATCGTGTCACGTGACGTCAATTTCCCCGCTAAAATAAGCGGGGAAATAGACCCCTTTCGAAGTACTGCCGTCTGTTGGCACAGCTGTGGAATCCCTCTACAATGGCGGGCCGAAACCTCAAAGTCACGGCACACTAGAAAAAAACACACCCCCAGAAAAATGTGATGAGCGGAGTGATGTCGCACTTTCGAGGCTGTTTGATTGGCTCGTCGGCTCGTAGTGTTGGCAACGTTCCGACGTTCGCTATCTTAGGGAATGACTTGCACCTTCCTCGATGCAGTTGTTCCGCCATTGTCCAGTAGTTCCGACCTTCCAATAATCGTCACGTGACTTTCGGAAAGGTCTCTATTGAATTGGTGGGTAGGACACAGGATGTTAATCTTTCTGCTAAATTTAGTGGGGAAATTGACGTCACGTGACCTGAGGTCACGTGACCTATGCACCCATTCAACTTCCCCGCTCGGAGAAACCGAATTAGTGTGTAGCTCCGTGACTTCCCATAATGCAACGCTACGCGCGTTGCGTTATATGACGCCACAGGCTGCGGCCTCACGAAATCCGGAGCAACTGGCCAAAGAACGTTTCACGCTAAAAAAGTGAGGGCCTTACAGTTTAGTTATTTTTCTATAGCAGCTCGTTACGTTTCTAACCCCGGTGATTCCGTGCTCCAATTACGGTGCCCTTACAGGGACGGTCCGCAACACCGTCGCTCGGTAGAGACCCTCTCGAGCACCCGGAACCAAGACTCTTTGAACATCTGCCGAAGTAACCAGCGTCAGTGGGTCTTCGTCTTCCTCTTTTCTCTAACATCGAGAGAAGCTGCTGCTGCGAAGACATAGAACCTCGGGGGCAACTGACCGCGGCTGTTGGACCTCATTTTCATCGATGCCGACAGCCACACTCCAACCACACCAATGACAGGATCCCGCCGGTGACGCAATACCGTCGCGTCACCGCGGTTATATAAGGGGACAGAGACAGACTGGGACTCATCTATTGAACGCTTCCATCGAATCATGTCTCATCAAACATGATCATCTCATAGCTCGAACTCGGTCTCCAGCCTTTCCGTCCCCCAGCCCTTAACGACCTGCGTAAAAATGACTAGGTTTGTCGCATCACATTCGCACGTGGCTCAGCCGGGCCGTGACTCGCGATAAACTATATGTATTCGCAAGTTGACAGAAGGAGAGAATGTGACAATGAAAATATCAGAACACGTCAATTGGAAAGTGTGAAGAATGGGTAGATCGTAGCTCGTTCAATGATATCGTGACCCTCGAAAAAGTGTGTGAAGTGACCCCAAAAGTAACGTCGTTACTTACTCGAAAAAAAAAGGAATAAGACTACAGTTGCAGGTTACATTTCAAAACAGTAACGTTAGAGTTAAAAGTTACCAAAAAGGCAACTAAGTTCCAGTAACGCGGAACTACACGGTAAAGAGTTCAACCGAGAGGCTTCGTGTTGAGTAAACACCGAGCTCAATGGAAAGAAACACCCTACTGGTTCCATCTCGTCACCAATGGCGCGCGGGCTGCCTCGTTCCATTTGGAATGCATGCGTCAGGGTGACTCCTCCGTCTCCGTAGTTGGGCAGGCATGGTGGGCTTCACGGCGCAACACGCCAGCCCTTCGCGCGCCTTGCGTCGAAGCCCACCTTCTGCACGACGCTCTGCGAACTTCGGAACAATGCAATTTGCCTTTTGCATTTGCAGCGAAGCGGATCCGAACACCGGGACTGCGTCGCGTGATCTTGCGGTTGGCGATTGCGACGACGCAAGAAGCAGAGGGTCACGTGACCTGATTGCATCGGCGGTAAAAAGGCGCGGACAGGCGTGCGTGGCGCGCAGTCCCCGGAGTCGGTTGTTCTTTCTTGGGCCCGCCCGTCGGCGCGTGAAGTGCTCGTTTTTAGGGGGCGTCGGCTTTCCTGGAGTGGCCGCTAAGTATTCTTCGGTTTCAGGCGCCTTCGGCGACCTCCGAAGTCTTTCCCTTCGCCCAACGCCTGCGTGTGTCAGTTGGGACGGGCAAACACTCGCCCTCATGTTTCGTTTCGACCGCATGCAGCCCACGCTACGATTCGATCAGAAATGGGCAATATTTCAAATACAAGTGTTTGAAATAACGTATTTAAAATACTCTCGGTATTTTGTATTTAATTACATATTCGGTAACCTATTTCTCAATATGCCTATTGCTAAATTACCCAATCATCAAGGAGAATGCTGGGAATGCACGTGCACAAGCCGCACGCGCTTGCCTTCCCTGTATAAAATATTGCAAGTAAATAACCAAAATAAAGCGTTGACGAAGGCGCGTGCAAGATGCCTTTTGTTTCAGGCTTTTGCTTAAGAACAGTTACTGCTGCAGACACCAGCACGTACGGAGCGTATACCTACATTCCCAGCATTCTCCTCGATGCTCGAGTAATTTAGTGATAGCTCTATTGTACTTAAATACTGACCATGGGGTATTTCAAATACTGCCCAAACACTATTTTGGCCTCTGTTCTTTGTAACCGAATGCGATATTATGCACTTAGTCATACGCAGAGAGCATGAAGAAGAAGAAAAAAGAAGAGTACAACAAGGATTGAACAGGGTAGATACTAATTTACGATGAGAGGGACATTAAAGACAAACAGACAAAATTTAAGACAAACAGACAGACGAAAGCTTGTCTTGTCTGTTTGTCTTGAATGTCCCTCTTTTCTTATCGTAAATTAATAACCAACACGCTCAACCATCTACGGTAGATACTATTTATGACTTTTTGGTTGACTGATTTAATTGTTTTGAGGCAATGCATTAGCAACACCTTGTTTGAGAAGGCTTTATTCTTTCAACTTAGTCTTTCAGATTAAACTCGTACCGAGTACATTGCGTTTTCTGTCGTTCTGCCCGCCTATCCTACGACACTTTCTTTTATTTTTTCCCCTTATAGCTGCACTCTACTTTTTATTTGTGCGCGGTATTTCTTTTCTTCCCAGATTTAAACTTAATTCCAAGATGTCAGACTTTGGGAACAAAATGTAATTGTAAAAGTATATGAAGAGGATCAAAGGCTCTCGTTCCTTTTTTTTTATCTCGTATTTAAATACTTTCCTAAAGCGTGTAATTGGATTTGTAATTTAATAAATTTTTGTCAAAGTATTTTCTATTCGTATTTCAGTACCCACTTTTAGGGGTAATTTGCCCATTCCTTGATCCAATAGAAGTCCAGTCAAAAAGCGCCCAAAAATCACGGAACTCATCGCCTTTGTGCGCTCGTTATCACGAGCTAAACTAATTACGGACAGAAAAAAGCGCAGAATCACGGCGTTTTCTAGCCGGCAAAAAGATCTGTCATCTCGAAAATTTGAAGTAATCGAAAAAGCGACGGTTGCTTTTTCAAGTAACGGCCAATTACTTTCTTGTCCAGTAATATAATCAAAATACTTTTAACCGAGAGTAATTGTAGTCGCTAACTTTTTTTCGAGTGACGTGTAGAAGACTGTAATGGGGGCCTTCTATTCCGTAACTCTCTGTTATGAAACGGCGGAGTGTCTTGGAGCTTCGGTTCGAGCTCCACGCGTGGAGGCCGTCGGCCGGGGCAGTAGATATATTTTCCGACCTGCCACGGCAACCTTCACGGGCGTCCTCGCGTGCTCGTCGACGTGTCCGATCGAAGCCCCCGGGACTCGGCCCCCGGTTCGAGCCCGGCGGCGGTAAAAGCCGACCCGTGTCCGTCCCCCTCGGGCCCACGCCGACCGTTCCTCCTCATCGGCCGAGCAGACAGGCGCTCCGATTAGGGACCCCTCGATCCGCCGGAGTATACTCGGCGCCATTTCCTCTCCGCCGCACACCACACCGTGCCACCGGACCGCGCTAAAGTCTTCTAATAGCGAACATGAAGCCGCACTCAGACTGTTCGTAAACATCGTACGAAAGTCACGGCGTTCGCTGCAAACGTGGTGAGAGGATTACCTGCGGGAAACGTCTCATGTTCCAAGAATGGTTTCTGTGTCTGCTGACAGTTTTTCTATGTGACCAAGGAAGAAACATGCCTTAGACATGCCTTTTTGTGTGAGTGCGGCTTTACCGCAGGCTTATGCGCTGACGAAGTAAACCAATGACAACCGTATAAAAAAATAGTTTTTCTTTTGGCATGATTGCTTAAGCCTTCATGCATTGCCGAACGTCGCTCGCCCAAATGTAGTTATACATTCGGAAATTTTCAATGGGGAAATGGCGGTCGGACAGAGATCTAGAAATACACGGAGCTCTGTGGCGCCAGTTACCGAAAATGGGCACAAACGGGCCCCATTTTCCCGTAGAGAGTTTTCAGAAAATCACTCGTAAATTTTTGTCTAGATACCTGTTAGTTTTGAAACTCTGGCATCGGGTTCGGAACACTAGCGCTACATTTGGCCGGAGAATGACCGTCCAGCAAACTCGCACAAAAAAAAGAAAAGAAAAAGAAAAGCTGTATTTTCTTTTTTTGTGTGTGTATGTGTGTGTTTGTTTGGGGGGGGGGGGCAGGCACGCTCTATATAAGTATATTACGCGAACAAATCGAAAGTTTAACAATAAGGGTGCCCGAAGCTTTGGATCCAAAAGAGCTTGGAACGTCGCTCTGCGCATGCCCCGTGTGACGCCTTGCGCTTTTTGGGCCCCCTACTGTAAAACTTATTACGAACCCCAAAAAAATATATATTCTAAAAATTCGCGCCGCGGAACTAGGGTATCCCGGGTTCAAACCCCACCCTTGCCTGTTTCAACCCGGATGAGCGAGGTAACAGGGTGATATGGTCGTGCATCACCACTACTGCCTGAAGCAGGCTCAACACCCCAGGCTAGCGGCGGAACTGCACCAGCGCTACGATTCGACGTGGTCCAATGGAGAAGCGCAAAAGTACGTCGTCATGGCGCTTCCTCATCTCTTTGTGTTTGCTGTAATCAACTAAATCTATCGCGTGTGGAGAAAAAAAATTCCGAGGATACCTAAGCATTTTTTTACGAGTTGTGAATGCTAAAGCATGCATGAATGTCGTTCTTCGCGCTGCGGCCACTTCTGCTCCTCTCGGCAGGGGCCGAAGCGCCATGGAGTGTGGGGTGGCGTTCCTCGGAACAATACCGCGCGCGAGCCAATGGGACCTTATCCATAAATTCGCTGCTACAGACTACAGACCTCGCTCCATAAGACGGGGAATTTAGGTGCCGATGGGCGCGGCTTCAAACGCTGATAACGCCGGTTCGCTCCATGGGACAGTTAATGCCAACGTTACTAGAACCCTCAGTTGGGAAACTCGCCGTCGAAACCTGGTCCGCTGGCGTCCACCGAGACCGAGCTAAATACGACAACAGCGCCACTCTGTATCAGTTGTCGTTACTGTGGTCCCCTTGAGGTTTTAGAAGGGATGTTTTTGCGTAAAAACCAACGGAAAATCTCTTTTGTGGTAACTTTTACTGGAGTTTAGTACAAAATGAGGGGCTTGTGATGTTTTCTAAAATCTTTAGTTTGCAAGGTTTTGCAGCACAATTAATATTGTTTTTGTACAACCATGCCTCAGCGGTGATTTCAGGTAGCACGTCCCGACCTAGGTGCATCTTAACTTCGGTAGTAATCGGCGGCACGTCCGCTTGGAAGACGGGGTGACACCAAGGTAGTATGTACATGGGTAGCGAAGCTTCCATAGAAGCCCACATGTCGAAAAAATGGCGGTCCATGGGGCTGCTTTAGCGCCATCTATTAGTCGCGGGGACACTTCCGGCGGAACAAAAAATAAACAGGAAATGACGACACTTCCGAAAAAAACGTGACGTCATACGTGCGTGCGGTTTGGCGCGAAAATTAAACAAAACGAATTCCAGAGACTACAGGTAAAATGAACGACATATACAATAAAAAGTCTCAAACATAGCTCCGTGTTTGAGCTTCGTTTGATACTTTTAGTGTGTGTCGTTCTTTTTACCTGTAGTCTCGTATTTTCTTGGGGGGTTTACCTTACTCTATACTGGATCGTTTACGCCCTTATTTGCCCTTGCTCTAATATTTCATTCGAAAGTTTTTTGTTTTTTTCTGCAGCCGACTGTGTTAGCCGACCTGCTATGAGAGTAGTTTCATTTCTTCACACCATCGTGTCTTTGCACTGTGGTTAAACTCGAGCTGCAGTGTTTTGCTCTTTGTTCCTTCAGGATCCCTCGGAAATATGTGAGAAACCTTAAAGAGAATGATGTAATTTCACACAAAAAAAAGTGAATCAAATGGCTGGAGTGTGTTGCGTATGAAATACACTACAGTAACTCTAATGCAAGTCCAGTCCAACGTCGCATTAACAGTCGCGTTTTATTTCTTTTATTCACTTACAATCATTCAATCAGATCACTCACTAGAATCATACAATCGGTATCCACTATTTTGGAAGTGTCGTGGTGCAAGAAAACTAGTAGATCGGTACATAAGGCACATTATAACATAAGACAATGCACAATCGGCTGGATATTGTGAGGACATTGACAGTTCATAGGCAGCCACTAATAACTCGGAGGTTTCACAGTGTTTCGAGGACAACTGTGGTCACCACTGTAATACACAGAAAAAAAAACTACACTTGTCTACGCAGTCCTTGAGTAAGGTACCATAATTCTGAAAATATTTTAACTTGCATCTCCTGGTGCTGCTACACTGCAACGCAAGGATTGTTTAGTGCAGGTCAAGAAAGCCAAGTTGAGTGAACCATCTTGGAGCCCTGTGGTATGCTGCACTTCATAAGCCAGTGTTGCTTCACAGCTTTAAACGCTATATATGTGAATCAGTTAAAGACTACATTACTCCTCGAGAAACCGAAGAAAATGAAAGGTTTGAATAGAACATGCCTACACTGCTTTAAAAAGTGTTCTGGGTGGTCTCACGTACGTAGCCTGTGCACTTGCTGCCTAGCTTTACACTTGGCTGCGGTGTCAAATAGTTCAGCATTTTTTTTCCGCGCGAACCAGTGCAGCCTGACTCTGGCAATCAGAGAAAACAAATCATCGTAAACATTTTCGTTACATACAGTCAGAGACTTTGGAACCTTCTGGTGAAAAAGGACACAAAGAGTACGTCCTACGCTCTCTTTTGAAATTAGGTTGTTGACACATGTCTCGAAGACTTCCTCACAAGCTGCAACAAATAATCTGAAAGAAGCAGAAGGAACTGAGAGGTTCCCAAAGTCGGAGTCGGCAGTGCCTTTTACACTCAAATGCAAGAGCACTTGATTTCCTTCAGAAAAACACGCATTTTCTGTCCTCAGCTCACATTTCCGAGATGTTCCTACACAGGAATGAACCTTGAGGAATTTCGATGCCAGCCACCCAGCAAAATAAACCATGTTGTTCTCTTCTATTGCCGAAGGGTAGTTTGAAGGCGAATCGTCTGCCGTGGTAGGAAAAACTGTGCTTCCTAAGGCAAGAGGAGGAGAAGGTGCCAAAAGGCCTGCTGGGAACGTAGCAAGGAGAGACATCATGTCGTCAGCACAGTTTGATTTTTCCGACAGCTTGAATAGGTTGCTAACCAAAAGGTGCCTGAACGCAGCCTGAAATTGACGGGAAGTGGAGTTTGTGTTTGCACCGGATTTTGAACGTATAACAGCAAAAGTGTTTTCAAGGGCGTCTTGGTTCAAATGGCGAGTTAAAATGTAGGAAAAACCGTAATTAACCCTGAGGTGATTGCTGAGCAGCAGCAGTGACCTAACTGTCAAACAGAAGCCACGAATGCAGTGCGGCTGCCGTCTACACCCGAGCACTTGCAGGCTTTTAAAAACCATAATGCACTCTTTCAGAAACTCCTCATGGATAGAGCCATCACACATTGCAGAGGCATATGGCGTCTTTGCAAATTTCTGAGAGCTATTTAGGCTGTCAAAAAGACGGTCGATTCTTTCAACGAATCTCGCTGTGTGAACAGCTGTGGCTGGCAATTGCTGAAAAGTAACAAGAGCATACATTGCAGCTGCGCAGTGATTGCTGAAAACTTGAGCTGCTAGCTTCACCGACATCTTTGACGAGAACGTCAAATTAAAATGCTTATCGTTCAGCTTCGGCATAGAACGGATCTCAAGTTTACGATCCTTTTCATAAGCTTCCTTGATGTAGGAACTTTTCACAAGGTAATCACCAACTTTGAAGTCGTATTTGAACAACATGTTTCTAAGGCATTTCAAAAGGTGCGGAGCATCGAAAAGGAAAAAAAGTGGCTTGCCATTGATCTCTACGTAAGGCTTTTCGGCAGTTACGATGCTTGAAAAAAGAGACACGTTCTGGCTCCCTTGATCGCATACAACAGCTACCGGCTCCAGGCCAGCGTCCACAAGGGCGCTGTAGCACTGGAAAAGGAGATCTTTTAGGACATCTGAAGGTGTGCCTTTGTGAGCAAAAAAATAGCCAAGCGGCTGCTTCCACGGTGTTCCGACTCCTTTTGCCATGAACATGAGAGCCTTGTTTGCCAGCTTTTTGCCTTGCTGTCCACTATGTTCTTCAAGTCCTTCGAACCTATCAGACGAGGGGTTGTATGAAAGCTCTTTTTTGATGTGCATTTCATCAAACACTATGCTGCAGGCCCGATCGGCTCGAGAAAAAGAAGCTGCCCGCCTCTTAATGAGCTCAAAAATGTCAGGGTAAAATCCAACCCTCAGTGGCACACGCTGAAGCCATAGCTGCAGTGACCTTACTGATGGCAGCCTGAGCAGTCGCCTGCAGTACTTATAGCCTTTGGGGCTATGAAAGTAGAGGCCCAAAGCCAAGGCTTTGTTGTGGCTGCACCATCTCCGGCCAAACCGGCTCACATTGCTCATTCTAAGCTGGGCTTCAACGAGTGCAGCGACAGCAGGAGACACATGAGCGCGGACACTCTCAACGACTTCGGCAACAGTCCTCATCTGACGTTGTCGTTGCAGCCTTCTTTGGAGCCTCTTGTTACGCTCTTGAAGCTGTCGCACCTTGGCTCTCAGGGCGTTCATCTTCTTCTTTTCGATGCTGCGGCTCTTGCCGGGTGCTGCAATTTGACAAATGACCCAGATCAGGTCTCCTAGAAAAACTTGCATTCGCCATCTATTTATCAAATGTGTAATCTATTCACACTCAAGAATACTCCTCAATGATCTGAAGTGTTTTTAACAAAAACAGCAAGTATGACAGACTACACATATGCAATTCAAGTTAAGGAAAGCAGCAGTACATCTTTATGTCGGACTAGGCGCTTCATGTTGGCCAGAGACCTGATAGTCCAAAAGACAAGGGCGCACACAGAAGCACGCAAGTCAGAATAGGCATCCAAACTGGGAAATGCATTTTCTTAAAGCTTGACCATACCTTACTTATGCCCATGGCACTGCAACAGTGAAGTGCTCGCAAAAAAACAGGCAACTAAAGTTTGTCTGATAGGACAAGGGACCATGACAGGCTCAGCATGACACACATATGACCAGGGCAGCTTTTCGATAACTATAAAAACACTGTCTTGCGTGAGATTTTGCGGGAGGACTTATGATTAAGTGAGACCGGTTGAGCTGTTTTGATCTGATGGTGTTAACACGTGCGTGTAGAAAATTGTATGTCTTTTTGTGTGCTTGACAATGACAATACCATGAAACACAAAAATATGGTGAACTTTGAACAAACTTCGATTTGTAGCTGCCAGCTACCCGGTCTTGTGCTATGTGACCTCTTGCGCCATCAGCTGTCAAGATAAAGTTTAGTATCCGCTGGTGTTTTTCGAGCCTAAGCTTTATATTTTTGCAGTCTGACCTTTTATAATTTCAAAAAAAAAACTTGCAAAAGAAAAAAGTTCGCATCATAGAAAGCACTCACATTTGTGAGAAGGCCCAGCAGCACAGCCAGAGAGAGAGTCTCTAGGCGACGGTGAAGGAACCAAAATCTCCATGTCAGCCACGTCCCCGCTGGACTCTTCAGCAGGAGCAGCATCTTGAGGTAGAGCGTAGCTGTGATCAACTGCAAACAAAATAAAATAAAGGCTTTTACAAAAACTGTATTGTAAGAAAGCAAGTTCAACAGAGCGGAAAGTTGGGCGAGTTGGTTGTTCATCTTTGCTGGCAGAAACAGTGCCTCTCTGTGTACTTTTACAGCGCCTGTCTGTATACTCCTTGTCTCTTGTCCTTCGTCAAGTTGCGCTGTTTCTACCCACTCAGAAAGCAAGCTCACAAAAATGAATGGGACTAAAAGGATAGCACAAACAATATTCGGCCACCACTTACTATGGGTCCCTGGTGGACTATTCTCTAGTACGGTGCGCGAGTATGTGTGGTCCAACGAAGCCGCAGAAATCCGCTCTGCAAATTTAATGTGAACTTAGCGAAGGAGAAGAGGTTGAAGTCCTCCCTTATTCCCCTATTTGAACGCATAAAAAGGAAATTCACCTTCGTTCCATGACAGGTTTATTTCAGAAGACTGGTTGTCAGGGTGACCACAGAAACTCCACCAGTCTGAGCGGCCGGAGTACGTGCAGCTCGATGAGGCTGGCGAACTCCTCTCTGCAAATTTAGCGTGAATTTAGTGATGGAATAGCTAGTTGAGTTCCTTCCTATGTTTCTATTCTAACACACGACAATGAAAATCACCTTGTTCCCACGAAAGTTCCATTTCGGAAGACTGGTCGTCAGGGTGACCACAGGAACTCCGTGAGTCTGAGCGGCCGGAGTATATGCAGCTCGATGAGGATGGCGAACTCCTCTCTGCAAATTTAGCGTGAAGTTAGTGATGGAATAGTAGTTGAGTTCCTTCCTATGTGTCTATTCTAACACACGACAAGGAAAATCACCTTGTTCCCACGAAAGCTCCATTTCAGAAGACTGGTCGTCAGGGTGACCACCGGAAGCTCCGTGAGTCTGAACGGCCGAAGTATGTGCAGCTCGATGAGGATGGCGAACTCCTCTCTGCAAATTTAGCGTGAAATTAGTGATGGAATAGTAGTTGAGTTCCTTCCTATGTGTCTATTCTAACACACGACAAGGAAAGTCACCTTGTTCCCACGGAAGTTCCATTTCAGAAGACTGGTCGTCTGGGTGACCACAGGAACTCCGCGAGTCTGAGCGGCCGGAGTAGGTGCAGCTCGATGAGTATGGCGAGCTCCTCTCTGCAAATTTAGCGTGAAATTAGTAATGGAATAGTAGTTGAGTTCCTTCCTATGTGTCTATTCTAACACACGACAAGGAAAGTCACCTTGTTCCCACGGAAGTTCCATTTCAGAAGACGGTCGTCTGGGTGACCACAGGAACTCCGCGAGTCTGAGCGGCCGGAGTAGGTGCAGCTTGATGAGTATGGCGAGCTCCTCTCTGCAAATTTAGCGTGAAATTAGTAATGGAATAGTAGTTGAGTTCCTTCCTATGTGTCTATTCTAACACACGACAAGGAAAGTCACCTTGTTCCCACGGAAGTTCCATTTCAGAAGAGAGGTCGTCTGGGTGACCACAGGAACTCCGCGAGTCTGAGCGGCCGGAGTAGGTGCAGCTTGATGAGTATGGCGAGCTCCTCTCTGCAAATTTAGCGTGAAATTAGTAATGGAATAGTAGTTGAGTTCCTTCCTATGTGTCTATTCTAACACACGACAAGGAAAGTCACCTTGTTCCCACGGAAGTTCCATTTCAGAAGAGAGGTCGTCTGGGTGACCACAGGAACTCCGCGAGTCTGAGCGGCCGGAGTAGGTGCAGCTTGATGAGTATGGCGAGCTCCTCTCTGCAAATTTAGCGTGAAATTAGTAATGGAATAGTAGTTGAGTTCCTTCCTATGTGTCTATTCTAACACACGACAAGGAAAGTCACCTTGTTCCCACGGAAGTTCCATTTCAGAAGAGTGGTCGTCTGGGTGACCACAGGAACTCCAGCGAGTCTGAGCGGCCGGAGTAGGTGCAGCTTGATGAGTATGGCGAGCTCCTCTCTGCAAATTTAGCGTGAAATTAGTAATGGAATAGTAGTTGAGTTCCTTCCTATGTGTCTATTCTAACACACGACAAGGAAAGTCACCTTGTTCCCACGGAAGTTCCATTTCAGAAGAGAGGTCGTCTGGGTGACCACAGGAACTCCGCGAGTCTGAGCGGCCGGAGTAGGTGCAGCTTGATGAGTATGGCGAGCTCCTCTCTGCAAATTTAGCGTGAAATTAGTAATGGAATAGTAGTTGAGTTCCTTCCTATGTGTCTATTCTAACACACGACAAGGAAAGTCACCTTGTTCCCACGGAAGTTCCATTTCAGAAGAGAGGTCGTCTGGGTGACCACAGGAACTCCGCGAGTCTGAGCGGCCGGAGTAGGTGCAGCTTGATGAGTATGGCAGGCTCCTCTCTGCAAATTTAGCGTGAAATTAGTAATGGAATAGTAGTTGAGTTCCTTCCTATGTGTCTGTTCTGACACCCATGCGACAAGGAAAATCACCTTGTTCCACGGAAGTTCCATTTCCGGAAGAAGGGTCGTCTGGGTGACCACAGGAACTCCGCGAGTCTGAGCGGCCGGAGTAGGTGCAGCTTGATGAGTATGGCGAGCTCCTCTCTGCAAATTTAGCGTGAAATTAGTAATGGAATAGTAGTTGAGTTCCTTCCTATGTGTCTATTCTAACACACGACAAGGAAAGTCACCTTGTTCCCACGGAAGTTCCATTTCAGAAGAGAGGTCGTCTGGGTGACCACAGGAACTCCGCGAGTCTGAGCGGCCGGGTAGGTGCAGCTTGATGAGTATGGCGAGCTCCTCTCTGCAAATTTAGCGTGAAATTAGTGATGGAATAGTAGTTGAGTTCCTTCCTATGTGTCTATTCTAACACACGACAAGGAAAGTCACCTTGTTCCCACGGAAGTTCCATTTCAGAAGAGAGGTCGTCTGGGTGACCACAGGAACTCCGCGAGTCTGAGCGGCCGGAGTAGGTGCAGCTTGATGAGTATGGCGAGCTCCTCTCTGCAAATTTAGCGTGAAATTAGTAATGGAATAGTAGTTGAGTTCCTTCCTATGTGTCTATTCTAACACACGACAAGGAAAGTCACCTTGTTCCCACGGAAGTTCCATTTCCAGAAGAGAGGTCGTCTGGGTGACCACAGGAACTCCGCGAGTCTGAGCGGCCGGAGTAGGTGCAGCTTGATGAGTATGGCAGAGCTCCTCTCTGCAAATTTAGCGTGAAATTAGTAATGGAATAGTAGTTGAGTTCCTTCCTATGTGTCTATTCTAACACACGACAAGGAAAGTCCACCTTGTTCCCACGGAAGTTCCATTTCAGAAGAGGTCGTCTGGGTGACCACAGGAACTCCGCGAGTCTGAGCGGCCGGAGTAGGTGCAGCTTGATGAGTATGGCGAGCTCCTCTCTGCAAATTTAGCGTGAAATTAGTAATGGAATAGTAGTTGAGTTCGCTTCCTATGTGTCTATTCTAACACACGACAAGGAAAGTCACCTTGTTCCCACGGAAGTTCCATTTCAGAAGAGAGGTCGTCTGGGTGACCACAGGAACTCCGCGAGTCTGAGCGGCCGGAGTAGGTGCAGCTTGATGAGTATGGCGAGCTCCTCTCTGCAAATTTAGCGTGAAATTAGTAATGGAATAGTAGTTGAGTTCCTTCCTATGTGTCTATTCTAACACACGACAAGGAAAGTCACCTTGTTCCCACGGAAGTTCCATTTCAGAAGAGAGGTCGTCTGGGTGACCACAGGAACTCCGCGAGTCTGAGCGGCCGGAGTAGGTGCAGCTTGATGAGTATGGCGAGCTCCTCTCTGCAAATTTAGCGTGAAATTAGTAATGGAATAGTAGTTGAGTTCCTTCCTATGTGTCTATTCTAACACACGACAAGGAAAGTCACCTTGTTCCCACGGAAGTTCCATTTCAGAAGAGTGGTCGTCTGGGTGACCACAGGAACTCCCGCGAGTCTGAGCGGCCGGAGTAGGTGCAGCTTGATGAGTATGGCGAGCTCCTCTCTGCAAATTTAGCGTGAAATTAGTAATGGAATAGTAGTTGAGTTCCTTCCTATGTGTCTATTCTAACACACGACAAGGAAAGTCACCTTTGTTCCCACGGAAGTTCCATTTCAGAAGAGAGGTCGTCTGGGTGACCACAGGAACTCCGCGAGTCTGAGCGGCCGGAGTAGGTGCAGCTTGATGAGTATGGCGAGCTCCTCTCTGCAAATTTGGCGTGAAAGTAGTAATGGAATAGTAGTTGAGTTCCTTCCTATGTGTCTATTCTAACACACGACAAGGAAAGTCACCTTGTTCCCACGGAAGTTCCATTTCAGAGAGAGGTCGTCTGGGTGACCACAGGAACTCCACTGAGTCTGAGCGGCCGGAGTAGGTGCAGCTTGATGAGTATGGCGAGCTCCTCTCTGCAAATTTAGCGTGAAGTTAGTAATGGAATGGTAGTTGAGTTCCTTCCCATGTGTCTATTCTAACACACGACAAGGAAAGTCACCTTGTTCCCACGGAGTTCCATTTCAGAAGAGAGGTCGTCTGGGTGACCACAGGAACTCCGCGAGTCTGAGCGGCCGGAGTAGGTGCAGCTTGATGAGTATGGCGAGCTCCTCTCTGCAAATTTAGCGTGAAATTAGTAATGGAATAGTAGTTGAGTTCCTTCCTATGTGTCTATTCTAACACACGACAAGGAAAGTCACCTTGTTCCCACGGAAGTTCCATTTCAGAAGAGAGGTCGTCTGGGTGACCACAGGAACTCCGCGAGTCTGAGCGGCCGGAGTAGGTGCAGCTTGATGAGTATGGCGAGCTCCTCTCTGCAAATTTAGCGTGAAATTAGTAATGGAATAGTAGTTGAGTTCCTTCCTATGTGTCTATTCTAACACACGACAAGGAAAGTCACCTTGTTCCCACAGGAAGTTCCATTTCAGAAGAGGGTCGTCTGGGCGACCACAGGAACTCCGCGTAGTCTGAGCGGCCGGAGTAGGTGCAGCTTGATGAGTATGGCGAGCTCACTCTGCCAAATTTAGCGTGAAATTAGTAATGGAATAGTAGTTGAGTTCCTTCCTATGTGTCTGTTCTAACACACGACAAGGAAAGTCACCTTGTTCCCACGGAAGTTCCATTTCAGAAGACTGGTCGTCTGGGTGACCACAGGAACTCCGCGAGTCTGAGCGGCCGGAGTAAGATGCAGCTTGATGAGGATGGCGAGCTCCTCTCTGCAAATTTAGCGTGAAATTAGTAATGGAATAGTAGTTGAGTTCCTTCCTATGTGTCTATTCTAACACACGACAAGGAAAGTCACCTTGTTCCCACGGAAGTTCCATTTCAGAAGAGAGTCGTCTGGGTGACCACAGGAACTCCGCGAGTCTGAGCGGCCGGAGTAGGTGCAGCTTGATGAGTATGGCGAGCTCCTCCCTCTGCAAATTTAGCGTGAAATTAGTAATGGAATAGTAGTTGAGTTCCTTCCTATGTGTTCTATTCTAACACACGACAAGGAAAATCACCTTGTTCCCGAGAGACCATTTCGGAAGGCTCGTCGCCAGGGTGACCCACAGACTCCCGCTTAGTCACGGCGGCACGGAGTGTGTCCAGCTCGACTGAAGCTGTGCACGCCTCTCTGCCCCAATTGTAGCGTGAATTTAGTGATGGAATAGCTATTGAGTTCCTTACACTATGTGTCTATTCTAACGCCCAGCCAAGGAAAGTCACCTTGTTCCCACGGAAGTTCCATTTCAGAAGAGAGGTCGTCTGGGTGACCACAGGAACTCCGCGAATCTGAGCGGCCGGGTAGGGTGCAGGCTCGATGAGTATGGCAGAGCTCCTCTCTGCAAATTTAGCGTGAAATTAGTAATGGAATAGTAGTTGAGTTCCTTCCTATGTGTCTATTCTAACACACGACAAGGAAAGTCACCTTGTTCCACGGAAGTTCCATTTCAGAAGACTGGTCGTCTGGGTGACCACAGGAACTCCGCGAGTCTGAGCGGCCGGAGTAGGTGCAGCTTGATGAGTATGGCGAGCTCCTCTGCAAATTTAGCGTGAAGTTAGTAATGGAATAGCTAGTTGAGTTCCTTCCATATGTGTCTATTCTAACACCGACAAGGAAAATCACCTTGTTCCCACGGAAGTTCCATTTCAGAAGACTGGTCGTCTGGGTGACCACAGGAACTCCGCGAAGTCTGAGCGGCCGGAGTAGGTGCAGCTTGATGAGTATGGCGAGCTCCTCTCTGCAAATTTAGCGTGAAATTAGTAATGAAATAGTAGTTGAGTTTCCTTCCTATGTGCTCTATTCTAACACACGACAAGAGAAGTCACCTTGTTCCCGGAGTTCCATTTCAGAAGACGGTCGTCTGGGTGACCACAGGAACTCCGCTGAGTCTGAGCGGCCGGAGTAGGTGCAGCTCGATGAAGTATGGCGAGCTCCTCTCTGCAAATTTAGCGCGAAATTAGTGATGGAATAGCTAGTTGAGGTTCGCTTCCTATGTGTCTGTTCTAACATGCGACAGCAGGAAGATCACCTTGTTCCCGCGGAAGTTCCATTTCCGGAAGACAGGTCAGTCAGGGTGACCACAGGAACTCCGCTAGGTCTGAGCGGCCGGAGTAGGTGCAGCTCGATGAAGTATGGCGGCTCCTCTCTGCAAATTTGGCGTGGAGTTGGTCATGGAATAGCTGTTGAGTTCCTTCCTATGTGTCTATTCTAACACACGACAAGGAAAGTCACCTTGTTCCCACGGAAGTTCCATTTCAGAAGAGAGGTCGTCTGGGTGACCACAGGAACTCCGCTGAGTCTGAGCGGCCGGAGTAGGTGCAGCTTGATGAGTAGCTGGCGAACTCCTCTCTGCAAATTAGCGTGAAATTAGTAATGGAATAGTAGTTGAGTTCCTTCCTATGTGTCTATTCCTCATACGACAAGGAAAATCACCTTGTTCCCACGGAAGTTCCATTTCGGAAGAGAGGTCGTCTGGGTGACCACAGGAACTCCGCGAGTCTGAGCGGCCGGAGTAGGTGCAGCTTGATGAGTATGGCGAGCTCCTCTCTGCAAATTTAGCGTGAAGTTAGTAATGGAATAGTAGTTGAGTTCCTTCCTATGTGTCTATTCTAACACACGACAAGGAAAGTCGCCTTGTTCCCACGAAAGTTCCATTTCCGGAAGACTAGGTCGTCCAGGAGTGACCACAGGAACTCCGCGAGTCTGAGCTTGGCCGGTAGTGATGTCACGCTCGATGAAGATGCAGCAGAGCTCCTCTCTGCAAATTTAGCGTGAAATTAGTGATGCAGATATTAGCTATGAGTTCCTTCCTATGTGTCTATTCTAACACACGACAAAGGAAAGTCCACCTTGTTCCCACGGAAGACCATTTCGGAAGAGCGGAGTCGTCAGGGTGACCACTGGGAACTCCGCTGAGTCTGAGCGGCCAGGAGTAGGTGCGGCCTCGATGAGTATGGCGAGCTCCTCTCTGCAAATTTAGCGTGAAATTAGTGATGGAATAGCTAGTTGAGTTCCTTCCTATGTGTCTGTTACTAACACACGACAATGAAAGTCACCTTGTTCCCACGGAAGTTCCATTTCGAGAAGACAGGTCGTCTGGGGTGAAGCCACAGGAACTCCGCTGAGTCCGACCCGGCCGGAGTAGGTGCAGCTCGATGAAGTATGGCGAGCTCCTCTCTGCAAATTTAGCGTGAAGATAGTGATGGAATAGCTAGTTGAGTTCCTTCCTATGTGTCTATTCTAACACACGACAAGGAAAGTCACCTTGTTCCCACGAGTTCCATTTCGGAAGACTGGTCGTCAGGGTTTGACCACAGGAACTCCGCGAGTCTGAGCGGCCCCGGAGTAGGTGCAGCTCGATGGAGTATGGCGAGCTCCTCTCCTGCTGGGGTTTGGCGTGAAGTTAGTCCTTGGAATAGCTGTTGAGTTCCTTCCCATGTGTCTATTCTAACACACGACAATGAAAGTCACCTTGTTCCCACAGAGTCCATTTCGGAAGACTGGTCCGTCTGGGTGACCACAGGAACTCCGCCCAGTCTGAGCGGCCGGAGTAGGTGCAGCTCGATGAGTATGGCGAGCTCCACTCTCTGCAAATTTAGCGTGAAATTAGTGATGGAATAGCTAGTTGAGTTCCTTCCTGTGTGTCTATTCTAACACACGACAAGGAAAGTCACCTTGTTCCCACGGAAGTTCCATTTCAGAAGCGGGGTCACGTCAGGGTCAGCCACAGGAACTCCGCGCGAGTCTGAGCGGCCGGGTAGGTGCAGCTCGATGAGGTATGGCGAGCTCCTCTCTGCAAATTTAGGCAGTAGAGTGTAGTGATGGAATAGCTAGTTGAGTTCCTTCCTATGTGTCTGTTCTAACGCACGACAATGGCCAGTCACCTTGTTCCCACAGGAAGTTCCATTTCAGAGAAGGCGGGTCGTCTAGGGTGACCACGGGAACTCCGCTGAGTCTGAGCGGCCGGAGTAGGTGCAGCTCGATGAAGTATGGCAGAGCTCCTCTCTGCAAATTTAGCGTGAGTGTGGTGATGGAATAGCAATTGAGTGCCTTCCTATGTGTCTATTCTAACACACGACAAGGAAAGTCACCTTGTTCCACAGAAAGTTCCATTTTCGGAAGACTGTGGTCGTCAGGGTGACCACAGGAGACTCCGCGAAGGTCTGAGCGGCCGGGTAAGTGCAAGCTCGATGAAGTATGGCGAAGACTCCTCTCTGCCAAATTTAGCGAAATGGGTGATGGAATAGCTAGTTGAGTTCAGCTTCCTATGTGTCTATTCTAACACGCACGACGTAGGAAAGTCACCTTGTTTCTACACACGGAAGTTCCCATTTCGGAAGACTGGTAGTCTAAGAGGTGACACGCAGGAGACTCCGCGAGTCTGAGCGGCCGGAGTAGGTGCAGCTCGATGAAGTATGGCGAGAGCTCCTCTCTGCAAATTTGGCGTGAAATTAGTGATGGAATAGCTGATTGAGTTCCTTCCTATGTGTCCTGTTCCTATGCACACGACAGTGAAAGATCACCTTGTTCCCACGGAAGTTCCATTTCGGAGAGAGATTTGGTCGTCAGGGCGACCACAGGAACTCAGCTTAGCGATACTGAGCGGCCAGGTAAGTATGTGCAGCTCGATGAAGTATGGCAGAACTCCACTCTCTGCAAATTTAGCGTGAGATGTGGCTGATGGAATAGCTAGTTGAGTTCCTTCCTATGTGTCTGTTCCCCAACACACGACCAGTGAAAGTCACCTTGTTCCCACGGAAGTTCCATTTCCGGAAGACTGGTCGTCAGGGTGACCACTGGGAACTCCGCTGAGTCTGAGCCGGCCGGGTAAGTTGCAGCTCGATGAGTATGGCGATGCTCCTCTCTGCAAATTTAGCGTGAAATTAGTGATGGAATGGCTGGTTGGAGTTTCGGCTTCCGTATGTTTCTATTCCCAACGCCCGACAAGGAAAGACCACCTTGTTCCCCGGATTGCATTTCGGAAGAGACTGGTCGTCAGGGTGACCACGGGAACTCCGCTGAGTCTGAGCGGCCGGAGTAGGTGCAGCTCGATGAGGATGACAGACCTCCTCTCTGCAAATTTAGCGTGAAATTAGTGATGGAATAGCTAGTTGAAGGTTCCTTCACTATGTGTCTATTCTAACACGCGACAAGGAAAGTCACCTTGTTCCCACGGAAGTTTCCATTTCGGAAGACAGGTCGTCAGGGTGACCACAGGAACTCCGCTGAGTCTGAGCGGCCGGAGTAGGTGCGGCTCGGTGAAGTATGGCGAGAGCTCACTCTCTGCAAATTTAGCGTGAAATTAGTGATGGAATAGCTAGTTGAAGTTCCTTCCTATGTGTGTCTATTCTAACATACGACAAGGAAAGTCACCATGTTCCCAGTTCCATTTCGGAGAGATTTGGTCGTCTGGGTGACCACGGGAACTTCCGCGAGTCTGAGGCGGCGGAGTAGGTGCGGCTTCGATGAAGTATGGCGAGGCTCCTCTCTGCAAATTTAAGCTTGTGAAGTTAGTCATGGGGCCAGTTGTTGAGTTCAGCTTCATATGTGTCTATTCTAACATACGACAAGGAAAGTCACCTTGTTCCCACGGAAGTTCCATTTCAGAAGAGGTCGTCCTGGGTGACCACAGGAACTCCGCGAAGTCTGAGGCAGCCGGAGTAGAGTGCAGCTCGATGAGGTATGGCGAGCTCCTCTCTGCAAATTTGGCGTGAACTTTAGTGATGGAATAGCTAGTTGAGTTCCTTCCTATGTGTCTATTCTAGCACACGACAATGAGAAGTCACCTTGTTCCACGGAGAGTTCCATTTTCGGAAGACTGGTTGTCAGGGTGACCACAGAAACTCCACCGAGTCTGAGCGGCCGGAGTATGTGCAGCTCGATGAGGCTGGCGAACTCCTCTCTGCAAATTTAGCGTGAATTTAGTGATGGAATAGCTATTGAGTTCCTTCCTATGTTTCTATTCTAACATACGACAATGAAAATCACCTTGTTCCCACGAAAGTTCCATTTCGGAAGACTGGTCGTCAGGGTGACCACAGGAACTCCGCGAGTCTGAGCGGCCGGAGTAAGTGCAGCTCGATGAAGATGGCGAACTCCTCTCTGCAAATTTAGCGTGAATTTAGTGATGGAATAGCTATTGAGTTCCTTCCTATGTTTCTATTCTAACATACGACAATGAAAATCACCTTGTTCCCACGAAAGTTCCATTTCGGAAGACTGGTCGTCAGGGTGACCACAGGAACTCCGCGAGTCTGAGCGGCCGGAGTATGTGCAGCTCGATGAGGATGGCGAACTCCTCTCTGCAAATTTAGCGTGAAGTTAGTGATGGAATAGCTAGTTGAGTTCCTTCCTGTGTTTCTATTCTAACAGACGACAAGGAAAATCACCTTGTTCCCACGAAAGTTCCATTTCGGAAGACTGGTCGTCAGGGTGACCACAGGAACTCCGTGACTCTGAGCGGCCGGAGTACATAGCAGCTCGATGAGGATGGCGAACTCCTCTCTGCAAATTTAGCGTGAAGTTAGTGATGGAATAGTGGTCGAGTTCCTTCCTATGTGTCTATTCTAACACACGACAAGGAAAATCACCTTGTTCCCACGAAAGCTCCATTTCGGAAGACTGGTCGTCAGGGTGACCACCGAAGCTCCGTGTGTCTGAACTGCCGAAGTGTGTACAGCTCGATGAGGGTGGCGAACTCACCTCTGCAAATTTATGGTAAATTCGCCTATTTTAACACAAAATGTAAATCACTTTCTTTCATGGGCAGCTTTATTTTGGAAAACTGGGTGTCGGCATAGCAAAAGATGCTCTGTGGACCAATATTGACGTTGATTACGTCACCTCAGATAAAACATGTCATTATTAACGGGCCTGAAATGAACTAATAGCAGTACCTCTGACCATGTTCTACCAACTTTTCCACCTAATCTCACCTAGTTCTAATGCAAAATGCTCAGGTCATGAATACCATAAGGTAATACAGTAGTGCTGGAAGTTGCTGCCACTTTGTTAGTTACAGTGAAAAAGCTCACCATGCACAACTGCCGGACCGGGGGAGCTTTGCTGGAAACGTCGCCATGTGTCGTCTCTGCAAATATTATTAAAGTGTCATGAGCTAACAGAAGAAATATTTCAGCCCCATCTGGTAACTTATTTCCTAAGAGCGGGTTAACCATGCTTAGTCACAAAGTGCACAGAAGGTTTATTGGTCTGCTTACCTTTTGCGTGAAGCACACTTGGCAACGCATTGTGACGGAGGTGTCCAGGCCGCAGGAAAGCTGACTCCTCGAAGTGTAAAGAGCAAACTACCCTGTCTCGTAGCTGCCATGGAGTCTTCCCCTGTAGACTTCGGTTGTTGCAGAATCGAACCCAGGCTTCGCGCCTGCAGATACGGCATGGTGCTATGTGGGTGCCGTGAATACTTACGAAAAGAAAATGTAGCCAAAATGTCTACAAACCAAAGCAAATCAGAGCAAGGACATTAACAAATGCATGACATCAACGCTCTTTGTACATTATGAAGAGTAAAAATACGAGTCTTACGCACAGATGCCCAACTATACATTTGTGTTGTACCACTGATAACCACGTCGATGATCACGACACTAGGCTCCTCAGAGCCAGGCCGGTACAGGTAACTTTGAATATCGTGGGCACTTTATAATGACGACACACAACGCTGTGAAGTCAGAGTGATTTCGAAGTAAAAACATTCCTAGTATAACATATTACGCCTTCAGGTGTGGTTTCTTGTGCACATCCAGACAACCCTAATAGTTTTCGGTAAAACTAACAAGAGTTAAGACAGAACAAGGGGGCATGACATCACACAGCAGGCATGTTACTGACATTAGCGAAATCTCACCTTCGAGAGTCGAGGGAAACCGGTGCAGCGAGACGCCAGCCGTGCGGGTGTCGCTTTCACAGACTTCCACGGAGCAGCGTTTCTTCGAGTATCGCGCTGTGCTCATCGTCGCAAAGGACGTTGAGCCCCTTGGACGCAGTAGCGTCCAAGGTCCGAGCTCACGACTGCCGAGTTCCCGCGAAAGAAAACTGGGCTAATCACGCCCGAGCAAACAACAAAACTTCCCAAACGGTGTAAACTACCGCTAAACAACTAAAAGCGAAGAGCACGTGGAGGCCCAAACACAAGCAAACAGACGGACGTCAGCAGCCTGCCTTTTCGCGCGCCACGAGGTCTACGAAGAACTGCAGAATATCGCTATTGCTAGCCGGCCCTTTTGCTAGAGGCGTACAGAGGACGCTAATAAGAAGTATGCATAATATTAGCAAAAACAAAGACAGTTTTGAATTTTGTAGCGCGCCAAATATGATTGATAATATCTAATTATTATATTTAGCTTGTTTAAAAATACAAATGATTATACTTCTAGTCACAAACTAATTAATTTTTATAATGTTTGTCCCCTCCTCTCCTAGTCGCGCTTCAATCGCATCCTTCACGTGACCCTCCAGGTCGATGTCGCTGGCGATTTGTTTTGAACCGCTTTTTACCCGAAGCTTCGCTACCCATGTACATATACCTT
>JAZHYW010019725.1:0-70162 GCA_037355805.1 Ixodes ricinus | reverse complement strand
CTGTGTTTCGGCATCTCGCCGCAGCGGGGCGCCAGTCACGTGGCTCTCCTCTCATCCGTTGTCTGCCGCTCCACCTTTTCCGTTTCGGCGGTCGATTCTCGTGGCAATCTGCGAGGTTTTGTCAGTATATAGGAGGCTATGGCTGTACACTCGCAGTGCTGTAGTGAGGTTGTCGCACCTGTAGAAAGACTGAAGTTCCCTCGCTGCATTGCGGCAGCGGTGGTGCAGTCAGACTTGTTTGTGTAATCGGTCTATTTAACAACGATCGGTCGGTTGAATACGCAGCCGATGCCGTGATTTGCGAAGAAAGAAATCGCGGTTGATGTGGAGACCAGATAAAATGAAATCAACGAATCAGAAGAAAGTTGAACGGGAGAAGCGCTGAGCCCCTCGATTAGCGATTCGAAACTGCGTCGCCAAAGGAACGAGGGGCAAAATAAGCGAAAAATAAACAAACAACGCGGAGTTCCCGTCTCGACTATAGTTTCCAAGCTATTTCCTCGCATATAGTTTATTTCAAAGAGGCGGCTTTTTATGTAAACAAAAATGAGAGAGTAGGCAAACTGGCGAGTGTACGCTTGCTCGCTGACAAGAAGTGATGCGAACAAAAACGGAAATCCCAGGAGCTTTGGCATTTCCGACGAGACTGACTGTGTGGCCCGCGTTTACTGAATACGAATTCCGGTCTTTGGACGTATATCCAGTTTTATTGATCGCGCCTTTTTTTTGGTCTTTCTGCCTTCATTTATCTAGCAGATAACCTTTCCGGGGGCTTTAATGCAATTTGCTTAATCCCTTTCTCTTAATCTTCTTTTCTGCGTCGTTTAGAGTGGCGTTCTCCTTCGTTGTTGCTAAATTTCAGAAGTCTGCTTCTTCTCTTATTCTTGAAAACGTCAAAATCCTCGATTTGGTAGTAAGCGGGGCTAATCCCGTGGCTTCTTTATATTTACGGTTCTTCCGCCATGCTTGTTGAGGGGTTGGCTGTTCCTTCCTTTTTTCTTTAAATAATTCCTCCACTTTGAGTTGTTTTTACATTTCCTTGCAAAAGCAAATCGCGTGTGGCGGTTAAAATGAGTACCAAATAACCCGGATCTCGTCCATTTATTTTTTAACTCTTTTTGTATAAGGCAATGGCTATACGGCGTGCAAGATTGTCTGCTCCTTGCCCACTTCAACCGTTTCTTCACCCGTCCACCTGTAAGAGTACTTGCTCGCCGTATAGACCAACGCGCTTTTTACAAACAAGTCGGCGTTTGTTCAAACCTGGTTTAGGCACCGCCCGTGCGTAGAAGCTACATTCTCGTCAAGTGAAGCATCTGCGCATGCGCAATGCCGACAGCAGCACCACCGGCTGTGACGTTAAAGCCAGGTACTGGTGCTCAGACCGTCCGGTAATTGTCTTCCGCGAGCTGTCAGCTTTATCTATAGCGTGCTTTGGGACTCGCGTCGACAGCCCACTGGACTTTGCATTTTTGGCCCGCAGTGGCTATACGCGATGAACGGGGTCTACCCGCTACAGTTTCTGTGAGTAAGTAAAGAGTTAGGCGTTACTTGACACTTTTGTAGTCTTTGCGTTTGTGTCTGCGTGCCTTTCAGCCCTTGCCTGCGCCCTGGCTTACGTTATTAAAACTGGAAATTTTGCAAGACGTGAAGATGGCCTGCTGATACATTATCAAACCACATATCACTTCTCTCACTTTCAAATTCGCTAAATTTTGTTAGTTTTAGCTGACTTCTCAGTTTGTACCCTTATATTCCTCAATTTACAATCTGTCTAGTTATCTGTGACGAGGAAAGTTCTAGACATCTCTGGCAATTATTCTAGATATTTCGTTACCCGTTCGAAGTGAGGGGAACATTCATTAGCAAATGTGACCACGGCTTAAAGGCCGGGGTGACACTGCTTATATATCATACAAGAGACCGTATGCAAACAGATTCGAACGAGAGTCACCACGAGACCTGCGCTTCGAGTGAAGCGTGACAACGAGTTGAAGGAGAAACGTGGCGGGCGGCATTCAAACCGCGGATCGCGGTGGCTGATGTCGGCAGACTGTCTTTGTATGACGTATAAGAGTGTGATCCCGCTAAAGCGGGGCTCTAGACTCGTGAAGACGATGTTGAAGCCCAATGTTCTCGAATCGCGTCGATTGACTTCGCTCAGAAAAGTTCCGTGTCATCGTCGCGGAGTTCAATCGGCGTGCTCTGTAAACTTCAAATCCAACTTCTGGTTTGTCGAGACTTAGGGCCCCAGATCAAGAAACACTGTCCATCAAGAAACATTCTGGCATCATTAAGCACCAGAGCCGGCTTGCTAGAAACAGTGTGTCAGCTGATACTGTGGGAAGGAAAGCACTTGGTAAAGTCAGCGCACGAGCTGAGCGGGACTCGAACCGCCACACAAGACGCTCGCGTGCCCCAGCCTTTTGCAGTGCTTTCTTTCTCCTGCAGTCTCAGCTGAGACCGTGGCTGAGACGCTGTTTCTAGCGAACCGGCTCGCCTCCGAGCACCTCTGGAGACCCCAGAAAGGCGGCCTCCCGTGCAAGCTTCTGTGAACACTTCGTGAGGTCCATCACTAAATCCCCCCAACAAATTTCCGGCGACACACCGCGTATCTCTTAAAAACCTCGCATCTCCAGGACCCAACCTGGAAGCAGAGATCGATCCAGGAGATAGGCAAAAGAAAGATTCGAGGAAGAAGAGCGGAGCAGAGTCCGGTGGCTCGCTGCGCCCCTGCAGCGTAAGCCGATCGCATTCTTGCGTCTTCCCCAAATTAGTCACGATTCGAGTACGATCCCTCCGAAGAGGGGGTCAAATTTACGACTAATAAAAGCGGCTACCTGGCGAGCGATCAGTGAACCAACCGGCTGAGGACTGCACACGACGCCTCTCTCTCTCTTTTCTTCTCTCTCACACCTTTCTTCCTCTCTTCTGTTGGTTTTGATGTGGTCACGGCGTGGTGCGGCGGGCGTTCAAGTGGTGGTGGTGGAGCGAGAGCGGGAAAGAAAATACGTGTTCTGGTGGACTTCCTCGGGTCCCAAATGTCGGCCTTCGTGATGCGACCTTTCCGAACGGCGCCCCCGGGGATCGGCTCTACACGGACGGCTTGGGTCGCGTTTTCGGGGATGCTGACAAATGGCCCCTCGATGGGGCTATTTCACACGCCAGGCGATGCTCAGACTTTTTTTTTTTCTTTGCGTTTGCTTCTTTTTGCAGTGTCGGATCTGAGCGCTATGCAGGCGTAAAAGCGATCATGCAAGGAAACCAATAACAATGCGCATTGACGCTTTTTACGAAGGGGATATTTATGTGATGGATTTATCCCTTTCAATATTTCATAGGGTGGATTAAAAAATAAAAAATGAAAATTAAACCTATTCGTTTCTTTTATTTTTTTATGCACAGCGAGGAAAACTGTAAAATGTGTCTCGTTGCCGCTGCTACTCACTGCTGCTACTTCTATTTCTAGCGATTATCTTTTACTCGGTGGAAAGCTTAATTTGCCCGATATTTCTTGACGTGGCGGCCAACTGTTGGCTAGTAATTATTCCACATTGTACTCGACATTTTAAATTTTCGTATCAAGTATTGGATTGTCCCAGCACGTTACTGAGCCAACACGAACAGACCGATCACGGGCGAGTACACTCGACCTTCTTTCCTGTGACTTTCGGACGGTTGTTTCTTCAGTTCACACCTTCCGGGACTTAGCAATCATAACGCAATTACTTCAAGTGTAAAATGCGAGCGTTCGAGGTCTAAACGACAGTGCCCCCGCAAAGTGTACTTTTGTGACCAGGGTAATTATGTAGGTATTTCAGATGAACTTGCAATGTTTTGTACTGATTTCTAAATCTGCGGTTACGAGTTAGACATTGACAATATGTGGGAACGTTTTAAATAGTAGCTTAGAGCGCTGGTAGATATCCACGTTTCAGATGATGAAGTTTCAGATGAAAAGCAAAAAAACAACGAACAATAACCCTGGGTAAACAAGGAGTTGCTCCGAATACTGCGAACGAAAAAAGCTGCATACCTTACTTACCGTAAATCGCCTACGACTACTGTCATTACTCAACTAAGTGACCTTAGAAAACTTTACAGAGGCAAACTGAAAACAGCTAAATCACGCATTCCACAAAACCTTAAGCTATCGCCCCAAAAAAGTCCAACGGCGTTTTGGCGGTTAGTGAAAAACTATAAAGAAAACCAAGTTGGTATGCCATCAATACAGGAATCTGGACGGACTCCACACGATGATCCTGAAGAGGCAACTTGCTTCAGCAGCTATTTTCCATCAGTTTTTTCTCTCCTTATTTCTGGCGACGGACCCGCTTTGGCTTCTTTCGCTGTTCTATCGTACGATGTACACGTACTCGTAATTAGTTCTGACGGCCTCGTTAAACTTTTACAATCACTTAAAACTGATAAGTCTCCCGGTCCTGGTGGAATGCCAAATAGAGTTTAAACTCGAATGCTCAGGTGTGCTCTTTATGCTTTTGTATGTTTTAATCGCGAAATGGCTCTCAGATTGTTGCCTGCCTAACGATTGGTAGAAAGCTCACGTAGTGTGTGTGCATAAAGGAGGTGCCAATAACAAAGTAGAAAATTTTAGACCTATTTCACACCTAAGCGCATCTTCAAAACTCATATTATTTATTCTAGCATTGTTCATCTTATAAACTTAAACACATTTTTAACTCCCTTTCAGGATGGATTTTCCCAAGGCCTGTCACGCACAGTTCAGTTGTAGTTTTACCATGATTTCACGTTCGCATATGATCAAGGCCTTCAAACAGACTGCATTATCCTAGATTTTCGAATCGCATGCGACCTTGTGCCACACCAATTTACTACTGAGTAAACCAAAGGCTCTCAAAATAACTGATATTGCTCTTGGGTGGCTAACCGATTATTTAAGTTGTAGAACTGAGTCAGTGTTAATGAACGGAAAATCGTATAATTTTATACCTGTAACTTCTAGTGTGCCTGTCCTTCTAATATTTATTAATGACATTGCTGTGAACATTTTTTTCTAGCATACGTTTATATTCTGATGATCGTGTGGTTTATCGTGTAGTAAGTGTTTTAAATGAATGCGAGGATTTCCAGATGGATATCAATCGCATAACAAGCTGGTGTTCGACATGGGGCATTAATTTGAATATTTCGAAGCGCCATCTTGTTCGGTTCACTAAGAAGCGGAATCCTGTTACTACTGTATGCTATATTAACAGCCTCCCGATTGGTTTGTCATCACAAGTAAAATATTTAGGTATCCAGTTCTCTCGCAATCTGTCCTCGCAAAAACATATATAAAACATCTCCGCTAACGCTAACCGGACGATAAGATTTGTTACCTCTCGAAACCCGTCGTAGAAATTTTCGATTAAAACTTCTTTGTAGCATTTGTAGCTCCTCGTAGAGGGCAAGTTTTTGGATTCCCGGTGTTACGAAATATCAGCAGGAAGCTTTGGGTATTCATGATGACAGCTGCCCCTTTCTGAAATCCTGGTGGGTGGCTTTCTTGTTCACTTGTGCAAAAAAACATCCTTCTCAACTTGAAAAAAAAAAAAAAAGGTTAGCCGCAGTTTGAGGATTACGCGAGAAAATCAAAATGAAAACAACGAAAACTAGCATACGGCTCCATTTCACTAGAAATGTCAGTATTAAAACAGTTTCACCGGTATCTTCTGAATCCTCCTGCCGTTTTTGTTATTTTTCTCGGCATTTGTTGGTAATTTGCAGAATTTCGTGGCTGGTCGTCGCTTCTAACTTTTCCATACCATATTCCTACTATGTACATTCTTCTGGAAACGCGGCGAAGCACCATCATATCTATCCCCCAATGATCTACGCCTGTTTTGGGGGACCTCAACAACCGAGGAAAATCCAGAAGCCCACCTTTCCTAAAACAATTTACGACACGTTTCAGTGGTCTTTAACGCGTTCCGGGGGTCTGCGCAGTAAATCGAACCCAGCGTGCTCCGTTTTCCTCTCGACGCACCGACGCACTCCACTAAACTCAACAACCGAACCTTCCTTCACATTCCGCTCTCTCTTCGGATCCATTGAAAGCCCATCTCGGTCTCCACGAACAATCCGGCGGACGGTCGTGGGCACGCGAAAACGCCGTCGAAGGCGCAAAACTATCCGAGTTTCGCGTGCGAGCCCACAGTCAGTTGCACGCGACAGCGCGGGCCAAACTATAATGAGATGGAACGACCGAGAAACAAACAATCTCCAACACACACGCACAAAAACAAACCAACAGAATCTAATGTCAAAGGGAGAGAAAGCAACCGCGCAGAAGAAGAGCCGCGTTTCTTCACCGCCCCGACTTGGGATAACCTATGGCACCCGAGCAGGGACCATTTCTCATCTCGCGCTCGCTCCTGAAAGAAGCCGGGCCGCGTCGTCGCGCGGGGAGGAGAAGCAGAAAAAGAAGAAGAGGCTGGGAGTAATGAAGGGGTATAACGCTTTGCGTAAATCCCCAGGGAGGCGGCGATTCGGTTAGGGATTACAGTGATCGGCTCCGTCGTGGTGACCGGGCTGGTGCTCGCGTAAGGGGTAAACAGCAGAAAATGCTCCGTGGCCCCGCGCGATCGCGCATGCGGGCCTATCGCTGCCGCGCGAGCTGCTCTATCATTGAGCGATCACACGGGGACGATGGGAGCAGCACAAAGGAGGAGAAGGGTGCCTTTGGTATAGGAGGCGATGGCTGCGCCAGGTTTCTCGGGGTATTTCGACGACGAGATTGCTGTCATTGGCTTCGGGGGTCGACGCGGGGGCATCGGCATCTTTAGCCCCTAGACGTGATGAATGGCCTTTGTTTTCTTTTTTCCATTGGCTCGCTTTACTTTGGTGCTTCGGAGCGTTCGGCCTACGTTGTGTTGTGTGTGTGTGTGCGGCGCGCATTAGTTTACGTCGTGGTTTAAACGGCTTCATCTCACGTAACCAAAGTGGTACGGCAGTAATGCGCCGTGAACTTCGCGTTATGAGCTCCCGGATGCGCTTGAATGCTTGTTTTTTGTTGTGGGTTGGTACGCTTGTGTGTACAAAGGAGTGTGTCTTATCGTTGACGAATGTCCAGCCATCTGTGCGATGTTTTTCGAGCTCTATTTAGGGAGCGGATGGATACATGGGATACTAAGAGTGAGATATTGATTTCTGGCTAGGAACAGAAGAAATAATGCGTTTGTTGCGATTGTTTTGCACCTTTCTACCTCTCCCGCTGAACACGGAAGCTCCTTCACAATCATATAGAGAGGACGACATGCAAACGACAACCCCCCCCCCCACAAAAAAAGACACACACACCACACAAACACACACACACACACACACACACACACACACACACACACACACACACACACACACACACACACACACACACACACACACACACACACACACAACACAACACAACACAACACAACACACGATGTTTTGACATAAATAGAAGGTTTATGATGTGGCACCGGGCATGCGAAATGCCATGCTCGTAATCTTATCACATCACAAACTCTATTTCTAAGTTAGAGAGTTTTTACTTCCTTGCCTTGTCATTGGCTGATTGGCTCTCCGAGTAGCTTTGTGGGAAAGTGGACTCACATGGCATGTTTGAGGGAGAAATGTAGCTCGTTATGTAAAACACACAAAAGAAGAGAGACAACGTGACGAAGGGATGGCAAAGGGCTGATTGTCTCAAGCTGATTGCCGAGTGATATGGACGAGGAAAGCGGATAGTTTATTCACAGATGTCCGATGGTAGTTAGCCGGCCATTATGCCCACTCGGAAGGACAGTCCTCGAGCCAAACCCGCCGCGAATCGCGAGCCCAAAAGACCAGAGCGAAGAGGGAACAGCCGAAAGGCAAGAAAGCGCACGCGAGGCAAACAGAGCGTGTAATCCACCAACAAGGCGGAAGCCTCCACATAGCGCGGTCGGTTCCACCGATCCAATTGGAGACGTCCTCGAGCGCAGGCATAAACTCGGAACGAGTGCGCAGCACGCGCTCGTCCGCAGCACGCGCGCGCGCGCGCGTGCACCGAGAGTAGCTGGCAGATTAGCAAGAGGGCGTCCAGTTGAACAGGCCGTCGTCTAGCAGAGGGCGAGCCACCCCACCCCTGCGCCGTATATTTCGAAAGGGCACAGCGGCATCGGGCATGCAGCCTCCTGGCTGCCCGATCCGCCGCCGCAGCTTCGAAATTGGGACGCCCAGCGTCCCTAGGGCGCGGCCGCATCGCTGCACCCGAGGAAGAGGCCAGGAGACGACAGCAGCGAGGTGCCCAACGAGGAGAACCGGCAAAGAAGGAGAAGAAGCACGCTGGTCTGGCTGCTTCCCGTCCAGACGTCATCAATTTGGACGCGGCCTCGTGGGCGACGGAAGAATCCCTAATTGCAGCGGCGACTTGCGTCGGGAGGGCTCTTCGTTGCTGCTTTCATGGCGGAGGGTACAAAAAGTATAGAAGCCCACTCTGCTTACCGTCCTGAGACGGTCCGTGTGCCCTTACTGACCGAGGGGTGACGATCGGTATATTCGCAACAAAAAACTTGCATCGCATTAGATTTTTCTTTTTTGACAAGAACAAGGACAAGAATCTCTAACGTACTTCTGTCATTCTTTTGTTGAGATGCGAGGCATCTGTAAATAAGGGGTAGCTCCCTCTAAAAGCTCCACAAAAACGAAGCTGGTTCGTGGCGCACCAAATACTTGATTTTCACGCTGAAATGGGCACGTCTCTGGAAACTGAGTGAAGACAGAAGTACTCGCTCATTGATTCATTCGCTCTTTGGTCTGGTTCATCTCATCTTACACTCCGTGTCTCTGTGCGAGTATAGTTCATGCGGTCTCGCAGAACTAGGCCAGCAGTTGATCTAGACTGCATCTATGAAGTCCGTTAGCTCCTTTTCCATTCCGTACTCAGCTTTTGGATCGTCTCATATGGCGTCATACTTCGGAGAAACGCGTATTTTACGCAGTACAAGCATCATCCTCACGCACTGCAGGAAGAACTACAACTGTTTCATTAGCCTAATTTATTGTCACTGGTTGTAAGTTCTCAGACAACTTTGTTATGCACACGTATCCGTATATGCTTTACCTCGGATCTGCATGCTTCACCTATATGCTAGCTTCTCGGACACATTCGAGTGACCTTTGGGTTGTCTACCTTGGGAATATGGTTGCACGCTGAAGTTTCGGTATTCGTTTTTGACCTAAAGGGTTTTCAGGCATTTTATTTGTTCAAAAATAATCAGGTTGCTAAATGTGTGCGTGCTATCACTTCTGTCTCTACGCAAAGCAAACCCGATTAAAAGAAGAAAAAAAAGTACAGGGACGGGAAGGAGATGTTCTCGTTACCATTTTTATACACGTTCCTGCGAAGGTGTCGCCACTGGGGACGCCGTTCTTTTCTTTAACCGTCTTCCTCAAAAGATAGCTATATGCCTATCCGTGGAAATCCACCCAAAGGACTACACAAAATAAAAGGGCGATGGACTTTTTTCGAGTTTTCTTAGACTTTCAGCGGTACAATCCCACACCTCGACTTTCTCCAGATATATATGTCTTTTTTATATCTCTGTTCTTTTTGCACCGGCCGCTTTTGTCGCCTTCTCGGCCAGGCTCCTCTCTCTCTTCACAATCTCGATCATTCTTCGAGAGAAGAGCTGTTTTTAGAAGGCGAGCCTCGGCTCATTTCTTCTAGGGCAGTTCCTCGATTAACGGATGGAAGAGGGACTCGGGGAGAACGCAACCCAAGAGCAGCAACATCATCAAAAAGCCGAGCACATAAACAACCGCGGATAAGCGGGGTGGGCGAGAAGAAGAAGAAATATCGAAGAAAAAGGGGAGCATCGAGGGCACGACAATCACGAGGAAAAACTTGGTCGGGTTCCCGGGGCGAAATGCGAACTCCTTGGCGTCGATGATGGGCGCCGCCTAGCTCGTCGCTCTCTCGCGACCTTTTTACGCTCGCTGAACTTTCTTGTCCCGGAAATCGCCCGGGGTGCCCGTGAGCGTGCGGGTCCGTGCGCTGCCTCCCCGTGACACTTTCCTTTTCAGCGTTACAAGGTTCTACACTCTTCGCGGGCGCTTCGGTTTCGGTCCATTGGGCGGGTAGGCGCCACGGAGAGAGTCGACGGGTTCGCTACTTTTCGGAGGAAACGGCCACCGAGTCACGTTGGGCCTTGGTGCCTAGATCCACTAAATGTTGTACGCGTCAGAGTAATTAACGACGCCTGAGGGCAAGCTTCTTGCTTAAAATCATTGTTGCCAACCTATCTGAACCTTTCTAAGAAATAGCGAGAAACGGTTTCTTGTGTTTCAGAAACGTGAAAACGGTCCGCGGCAGAGCAAAATGACATCTTCTGAGCTTCCGGGTAGCATATGTAGAACTCGATAAGTCGCACTTTCGGATCATAACTATCGCCGATCGCCCCCACTTTGCACTAAGCAAAATAGATCTCTCGATTGTCAAATTAAATTGCTAAAAGAACGAGAGAGAAAAAATGAAAGCCGTTTACAACTCCCTGTTACGCCGAATTAGAGCGCAGCTCTTGAGGAGGAGGGGAAGGCACGGGGGGGGGGTCACGTGACCTTGGGGAGGGGGGTCACGTGGCCTGGGGGTCACGTGACCTCGAGGAGGGGGGAGTTTCCCCGCTAAATCTAGCGGGGAAAATTTCCGCTAAATTTGCGGAAAATTTCGCTAGATTTGCGGGAAATTCCCGCTAGATTTAGCGGGAAAATTTTCCGCTAGATTTAGCGGGAAAATTTTCCGCTAGATTTAGCGGGAAAATTTTCCGCTAAATTTAGCGGGGAAAATTACCCATCATGCACCGCGCGGTTACGCCGACGCCGACGCCGACGGCGACGCCGTTCAAGCCGGAAACGGGCGCCTAAGAGCTGCGCTCTAAAAATGTAACTGACTACGGCCGAGCATCCGATCAGGTTGTCTTTCTGGCTAGACCAATAAGCAGTGATTTCCCACACGCCCTAGGGGGTGGTGGGGGTGTACACCGCCCCCCCCCCCTTGTTTTTCTGAAGGCACCCCCTTAGTTCGCAACGACTTCTTTATTTTCAATGCCCCCACCTAAACCCCCTAAAAATGTAGATACCCCTCCCTCTAATTTCAATTTCTAGGGAAACCCCTGCCGATAAGTATGGCGACGTGTAAAGTTATGCGAGCAGCGACTGTCTACCGATCGACTGACTCCAGCCAAGCCAGCAGGGAATGGGAGGGGCGCGGCGTTTCTTTGCCAACTTGATCTGAGTGCCTTCTGGTCGCCCAGACGACGGCGCCAACTGTTTCCGAATGCCAGGTTCCTGACCTCGCCTTTCGGGTTCCGCCAGAAAGAACTCGCCTCCCACGCGGAGACGGGGAAAGTGCACGAGAGTGGAGAACGGCGGCTAAGGAGCGAGTCCCTCCGCTGCTATTCGAGACAATAGATCCAAGTCCTTTCCTCTCGTTTCTTCTTTATTTTATTTTTTTCTTTACCTTTGGTGCCGGTCGTTTCCTTCCGGCGTTTGTTACGAGGAGTCCCTTTTGTTTTCGTTTTCGCGGAATCAAGCGGGTGAAAGAAAACGCCGGGAAACGGCAGAAAGCTCCTCGACTTCTGCCTTTGTTCCCCATTCTGCTCTTTGTTCTAGGCAAGCGCAGCCGTCCCTACCCTCCGCGCGCACACCTCTGCACCGCTCTCGGCAACGAAGGGCCACCCAGAGTTACGACGTCGCCAGGGAGCGGCGTGGCAGTCGCGAATCTCTGAACTGGAAATGTCTTTCTCCGTTGTCTCCTAACGTGAATACAAATGAGCAAATGCTCTCAGTTTTTTTCTTTTTCTTGTTGTGTTTTTTTTTTTTGCAGCTTTTTGTTATGTTAGTGAAATGTTTTCCCTGAGGTATGTCCTCAAGGCGCGTGTTGGAGGTATTCGTGTATTCCAGCGTCTGGGCTGACGCTTCTCCGTGCACCATATTTTATGAGCCACTGGCGACTTATTTTCAGCCCCGAACGTTGTTTATATGACAGTAGGTAGACTCTGATAAGTTATATTGGAAACATCAGCATAAGCAGCCGCCAGGACGTTAGGCTTTTTCGGCATCTTCATATTACCTTAAATGTTAGAGTCAGGTACAAGTCAGGAATGTGTCCCCACCCTGCCAGCTTCGATTTGGATGAGCATCGTACGGGCGTGCTGTCGTGTATGACTACTGCGTGACGCACGTTAAAGAGCCCAGGCTAGTATAGTTGAACTGCACCGGCTAAATTACCGGCTAAATTTCTCCTCCACAATGGCTAACAATGTCGCCATGGTCAGGCACACTAATCCCCCTCTTTATAAACAACTAACGGCTATTTGCCTTTAAAAATGCCCTCAAAGACCCCCCCCCCCCCCAATTTTTAAGTACTGCGACCCAGTGTACCTCCGCTATGTGCATATAGTCCACTACCCAGGTGGATCTTGCACTGGCGTGAGAGAACTTTCGCCATTGACTGCCTTTTCTGATTGGTTTGCGGAAAATTATAAAGGAAAGGGGGGGGGAGGTGTTGGCTGGCGTATTGTTAACTTGTAGTTAGACTATAGCATACTAGGCAGGATTTGGGAGCTGAGGGATATACCTTTTGCTAAATTACCCAAGTGCCGAGGAGCATGCTCCGAGTGTAGTTACACGCGCTGCACGTGCAGGCGTCTACAGCAGTAACTATTCTAAAGCAAAAGCCGAAAACAAATGGCATCTTGCACGCGCGTTCGTCAACGCCTTATTTTGGTTATTTACTTCGAACCTTTTATACGGGGAAGGCGAGCGCGTGCGACGCGTGGAACCTACATTGTCAGCATTCTCCTTGATGCTTGGGTAATAGACCATTTGCTGTCTTACCCAAGCATCAAGGGAGATTGGTGTTCCACGCGCCACACGCGCACGCCTTTCCTGTATAAAAGATTCGAAGTAAATAAACCAAAGAAAGCATTGACGAACGCGCGTGCAAGATGCCATTTGTTTTAGGTTTTTGCTTTGGAAAAGTTACTACTGCTGAGGCCAGCACGTGCGGCGCGTGGAACACCAATCCCTGCATTCTCCTTGATGCTTGGGTAAGACAGCAATAGGTCTATTTAGCAATAGCTCTATTCTACCGCTACATCGGACGGCTCTCGGACTATTGAATCATTACTATAGGGTTTGTCCGAATATCAGACAGGAATGTTTTAATGACCGAAAGGCTTTGTTTTTCTTGTTTAAATGTTCCAACACAATAATGTTACCCAAAATTTAAAAAGAAAGAAAGCCAAGGACGTTAAAAGCAGCAGTTTAGTGAATCTTCAGAACGGAGCTTTGAAATCGGCAGGCTCACAGGTGTGTATCGTTACCGCTCTATAATAAAAACTGATATAAAACGAGCGGAACAACAAAGCCCGGAAGAGAGGAGAATAACGATTTTCCCTCTTTTTTTCCCAATTATTCTTTTTATTTAGTTTTCGTTTGCGTTGCGTCGTTTTTTCGGCCATTTTTATCATTTTTCGCGCTCGGACGAAACGCTCGTTCTCTTTGTGCCCGAACTCCGCGAGCGTTGCCGCATACAAAATCTGCGTATTTTTCGCTATGTTAAGTACACGGTAGTCAGCGGGAATAGGCCACATAGTTGGGTACGGCATACGGACGCTTGTTTTTGTTGTGCCGCGCCATATTTTCTTTACTTATGTAGCTGCGCGTTGATGAAAGTTTTGCGTGACCTTTCTTTGATGGGGGACCGAAAGTGTGGAAAGGCCACGCCGCCTGGAACACCCTTGTTTTTCTGGTGCACCCGAGACGAGTTTCCCGTGATCACTTCCCGCATTTACTTACGTTTTGTTTTTGTTCGGGCGTACGTTACGTTTGTGTGTTCTGTTGTCCGTGAGGTCGCTCTTTCAAGCTGAAGCACCGACATAACCGCCCATTCCGGACGTGTTTTGGGAAGGATATGTTGCGGGCTGGCTTCGTTCGGTTGATAGAGGCGAGACATCGAAACTCAAATTTAGGTTTTTTTACGTGCCAAACCAAGGACGGGCATCTGGCTCGCCCCAGCGGAGGACTGAGAATTAATTTTGACCACCTGGGGATCTTTTGACGTTCTGCAACCGAAAGCTCGGTTACACGGCGCCTTCTCCGCAATAAGCCTCCGTCAGATTGCGGCGATAGACACGAAGCGTGGCGCCGTATCACTGCTCAACAGCCGTAGTATTGCCACAGTGTTGCATGTACGATCGATTGGATCACGCATTGGATAGACTCTCCGAATGACGGCGTTCACGTGACGAGTCCCTTTCTCTTTTCTTCGTTACTGCCCGTCACGGGGAGCGAGTAGTTTCAGCATTATGATCGTATTGTGTCAGTAAACGTAGTTTGGCGTTCATCGCGCCTGTGGGACCAGACCCTCGCGCGTAAGTTTCGTTATTCATGCAGCGCTTATCTCTGAACTGTCCTTCTTGGAATACTTGAGGCGAGATGTTTTTTGATAAGACTTCAACGCCGAATCCCACAAAACAATAGATTCATTTAAATGCGGCGGGACGACGCGCCTTCGGCGCATCGTTCTGCATATTAAAAAGCACATAATCCAGCGACACAAGACGCTTCCTTCATTTTCTTGGCAACCCCGTTCCCACGAAGGTTTACACAATGCATAAACTGATCAGAACATCAGACGACGGCAAACACTCTGCTTCTCTTCTTCGCTTCGACGGGTGACTTCTTTCGTCCATCGGCTCTCGGCCGTTCGACATCGACGACGATGATACCCGATTGTCTGTTACGTGCGGCTCGAGATTTTCAATTGGCTTCCAGATGAAAGCTTTCGGGACCGAGGGGAGGGTAAAAGCAAATGGACCGGCGGCTTGGTCTCTAATTGTCTCGATTGTCTGGCCGCCGCGACGGTTGTTTACACAAAAGAGGTCAGCCTTTTCCCACGAGCCGGCCGCGGAACCGTGCACGCCCTTTCTTGCCCACTGGGGTGTCGGAGAGAAACCTGGACCGCTCGCGCGGAATCGAAGAAACTTCGCCCGGACCGACGCGGAAACTCGTTAGCGCCGCTGCTGCTGTTGTTGTCAGTCACGTCGGCTCTTTTTGTGCAGGGCTGTTTTGTGTTCGTTTTATCAAGGTCTTCGTTTCCACCGTAAGTACGCCATCACCATTGGAACTCGGAAGACGCTAATAGGATATCGCAGCTGAATTTGATGTCCGATAGGAAACTTTCGCAAAATTAGATGGGATGCTTCTGCATTTTTGCTCATCGGTGTCCGCTATAGATAAAAGAGTTCTTCCTTTTCATAAAGAAATACAAATTAGAAAACATGTTTTTTTTTTACAAGTTACCTTTGGACCTTTAAAGGCTTTCCAAGTTTCTGTCTAAAAAATACAAAAAAAAGAACGCGTTAAGGTGTCTTTTTTGCTTTTCGGCCTTTGTTTACACAATCTCTTTTTCAGGGCGTTTGCTCGTAATGACGCGAGGAAAAATCCTCGATACACTCTCAAGTTCGACTCTCTTCTTCACCAGAAAGCGTTTGTAACCCAGAGTTTTTCTCGTCTTTTTTATACGTCTCCCAGCAAAACTGGGGGAAGTAACACATACACGACGCAACTTACTTTTCGTTTTGTGTATTATGTTCCCTCTTGGTTTTGTCGCCTTTCTCCGGGCTTTCCTTTTCCATTCTATGAATTGGTTACCGTCGTCGCGCAAACGTCACCGAGCCAGAAGCGCTGTTCAGCGCGAGCCTGCCACTCAAGTTGGCGGCGACACTCTCTTCCCGGTCCCCTGCCGCGACTTGTCACCTGTTTCCTCGCCTGTCGGGTCGCGAAGGTCGGAGAACCGACGTGGACATCAGGCTGCTTATCCTCTCACGCCCTCTCGCGTCCACTTGTTTTCTCCGTAAGTCTCGCTTCTCAGCAAGAATTTCCTGACATTGGACGAGCGCGCTTCTTTTACGAGGAGCGAAAGTATGCACGCGAGCTGGTTATTTCTCTTTCTCTCAGGCTGTAGAGGTGGCTACTTCGTTTGGGCTTCCTTCAAATTTTCTTACAACCTAATTTAGCGAAGGCGAGGGTCGACTAGAAGTTTGAAAATTCAAGTGATCGCCTTCATTATTCGCGCTAGGCAACTGTACACATTGCGGGTCTAAGCGATATACTGAATTAAACGTATATCGTTAAGCACTTGGGTTAAGGTTAACATATTTGACATGGGGTAGCAGTTCTAGATGCCGTTACATCTACCGCTCTTTACGCGAAGTCTAAGCGCAACGTTCTCACTACCTAAAATCTCGAAATGATGGTTTTCAACCTTTCCAGCCGTAGCCATCAGGGCAGATCTCGAATTGCCGGAGTTACTCCCCTTCTCCCGCCTTTTTTTTTCCGGCCCCCCTGGACATATACACACATAGCGACAAACACACGAACAGAATGCAGCGCCCGAAATGGGACATAAAAAAAAAGGTTAACTTGGCAGTTAACAATCGAAATGCAAAATACGCCCGTGCGTCGCTCCAGAGTTCCCACAGCCGCCGGAGAAAGGGGCGAGGGGAGGGAGGGGGGGGGGCATTTAAAACACGGGGAGCTTCGACCACGTCCGACAAAACAAAACGTCCTCCCGGCACGCAGCTTCGGCAGGGCCGCGGCGGCTTTTGCAGCTTCCTTCCCCCTCCCTGCACTGACTCTTCGGCCGACCCCAACCCTGACCTTAGGGTGGCGGCGCTGCTCGCTGCTTTCACGCAGCATTCGGCGGTCCACAGAAGCTTTCTCTCCTCGCTCAACGGGAAAGAGAGGCCAGAACTGCCAGAAGGCGCCACGCGGGTTGACGGGTTGCGAGAGGAGGAAATAGAAGAGGCCACAACATCTGACCTCCGACCTCTCTTCCCCTCCCGCCTTCCTCCAGTGAATATTTTCGTGTTTTTTTGTTTTCGTCATCTACACATCTTCTTAGACTTCTTCTCAGACCATTTGCTCGGGGTCCTTTGCCTCCGCGCCGTGTGTAAAGATACACAGACAGACGGGATCGCGGCTCCTACACTCATCGTCGGCCGTTGGCTCTCGGCCCAACAGCGGCGGCGGTAGCCTCGGCGGATGAATGATAGATGCAAGTCGTGCCGGTGGGTCACGAGCCGCCGGGTCACGAGTCACGATCGGCGGGGAAGACTCCTTCCTCGGACGCCGGTAGCGAGGAGGCCTCGGCTACTGGCGTCCTCTCAGGCAGGCAGGCAGGCAGGCAGATCGTGCCGGGGGCGAGAGCCGACTGACGGGAGCAGCACAGTAGCTTCCTTTCTCTCTCCTCGGTTACCCTGTCAGCTTTCACTCCCCTCTCTTGCCCATCTCCTAATAAATCGGGGGATATACGAAGAAAAAAAAAAAGAGAAAGGAGTTGGGATGAGACGGTTAAGGTGGAAAAAGATGCGGCGCCACCATGTCGCCCCTGTTTCGTTGTCTTTTTTCCCCCTCGCTTCCTGAATCTGTCCAGCCTTACATCGCATTCTGCAACATAGTGCTTCCTTCGCATCTACGCCACTCGTCCGAGAAGGTGTTGAGTGGTTGGCGAAGGTTTTTTGGTGGTGTAGCGATGGCAAGGGTGTTGTTCCCAGATTAGCGTAGGATTTGGGGGTGAGAGAAGCGTCTGGCTCGGGAGTTCACCGCTCTAATCTCCGCAGTTGTATTTTTCCTGCAATCTCGAAGAGCCACTAGCGTGCCAAAGATTTCGCGATCACCAATGGTGAACTTCGGTATAATTCTCTCGTGCGTGCACTCTTGAAAGAACCCTTTTCTTCGGCCCGTCTTTCGTGCTGACAAGAGGCAATATATATAGACCCGTTTTTTTTTTTTTTCTTTTACGCTTTGGGGCTTGCTCTTTCTTCGCGGCAATCACAAAAGGGTAGCCACAGCGACCTATTATATTCCAGCCTTTTTTTTTCCTTTCTTCGGACTCTATTCTCTCGTTCTCGTAACCTTTTGTCATTATTTTCTCTTCGCCTGTGAGGCAACAGCGACGAGCGCGTCTGCATGCTTCCGAGTCCGTCGTCTCTTCCACACGACCGTTGATGGTGGTGCGCGATCATGACCAGGCAAAGATGGGAGAGCGCCAAAGAATTGAACCGGGAAGAGAGGGACCAAGAAACTTTCGTAGCAAGCACAAGCGTACCAAGAAAGGAAGAGGAAGGCGGAAGAGAGGAGGGGGGATTTTGGAAACTTTGATCTCTGGATTAGAGAGCCGGATATGAAAAAAAAGAAGAAGAAAAAGGTCTTTTGTGTCTAGAACACGAAGCGCGCAACAGAATGGCATAGACGCGGTGTGTAGGTATTCTATACTCGCCTTTTTCCCAAGTAAGGCGGCGGTGAAATCGCTTGTCGGCGTCGGCGTGGTTTTTTTTTTTTTTTTTTTCTTGAGGCGGGCAACGCAGCTAGGCTACCGGTTGTCGGCTACGGTCCTCAAAAAGTGGAAGCAGTTGCGCGAGTACAGCCCGCGTTGCCCGAAAATATAATTCGAGGGCAGAAAAATATACAGAAGAAAAATATGACGGGACGGAAGAAGGCTCATAGTTTTCCGTTGCCTGGTTGGTTTCTTCTGGCCGTTCTGTTGGTTGCTTTCGTATCCCACTGCCTTTGTCCGGTCCAGGGTAGGCGGGTCGTGCGATCCTCGGCTGGCCGAACAATGGATCCGGCGTCTCGGTCGACTGGATGAGAGGTTTCCCTAAAAACGGAGGACCCCCGTCTTTTCGAAATGCTAGCGAAGGATGACGATCGTCGGTAGACCCGGCATCACTGGGGGCAGACGAGGCGGTGCCGCCGCTGATATCGTCGGCGTACTTGACGCAGCGGGCTCTATGCCGATGACTGTCATTAGGATTGCGCCGAGAGGCGTCGCTCTATGGCGGGGGACTGCTTCGTTCGTCACGGCACTGCGGTGTCCGCTTGGCTCGAGGTTTTGCTTGCTGCCTCTCTTTGTCTGGCTTGCCGAAAGGAGCGCGATGAATCTCCGAATGTTTTCTAATAAGTGGATGAGTTTGAGAAAACGGGTGTCGACCGAGGATCATCGAGGGTGCCAACCGGAAGGGGAGAGGCTTCCTCGTTATCACTACGTCAAGTAGAAGGCAAACGGAGGGACAAAAAAAAAGCTAAACTTAAAACGGCAAACAATTCACTGGTCAACGACGGCATCGCGAGGACGTTTCCAGATTGTCGTTCTGCATCGTTGACACAGGCATCTTTTTACAGCGAAGCTATATATGAATGGTTGGTCTTTTTTTTTTGTCTCCGTCGACAGAACAATAGTCGACAGATGAAATAGTCGACAGAAAACCCACTCGCGCGCCTTATCTCTTATCACGTGATTTTGACACTTGTTTCAACAAGAAAACCACAAAACAAGTGTCAAAACCACGTGATAGATGATAAGCACGTAGCGCCCCCGCATGCGTTTCGCGGTAAAGATTCCGGTTGCATAAGCTGCCGCAGCAGCGGCAGAATACGAAATGTGGAGTGACGTCACTCGCCCCGCTTACAATGCGAAGCACGGAGCGCTCCCCGCATGCGTTTCGCGGTAAAAGACTGCGGTAGCATAAGCTGGCGTGGCAACGGGAGCGTTGCCGCGCCAGTCTTTCATATGTAAAAACAGTTTTGGTGCAGTGCATCTACTTTTCTTTCGTCAATCATTTGGTATTGACCCTTTTGCTGTTTACAAGTACGAACTGTCGCTTGCGTCACAAGCGACTTCCGGTTGCACCGTCCTTCCAAGCCTGTTGACCTTGCTTATGTCACCAGTCTTAGAAAGCATAAGTGCTCCACGGACAACAAAGATGGAGATTTAACGAGGGCCTTCGGCTGTACAATATTACATCTTGGAGGAAGCAAGCTGGCATGCACGAATACTCGAAAATTTTAACAGATCTAGCACTACTTGGTTCTTTTACCGTTCACCTGGAGAATTGTGGGTGAATCGTTTCATCTACATTTCGAGCAGCGGTGTTAAGGTGGCCTTTGTTTATTCTTTTATGAACCGGAAGTTCTCTTGGACGTCAAAGATTGGAGCACCACGTGGCGGTGTTCGCAAAAAAAAAAAAGGGTTTATAGTGCAGTGGGTAATAGTTGCAAGTAATGCCACAGCTTCACGGTCCAACCACCTTCACAGCGTGGAATGAAGCCTTAACTTTTAAGAGTATGGGAGCCTTTGTTGTAGCAGCTTGCTGCAAGTCTTGTATATATATTTATTACCTGATTTTTATTGTGATTTCCCGCAGCTGTCCATTACCTCACTGTCTCAGTGATCGGGATTGGCGCACTAAATGTCTTTTTTTTTGTCTTCTTTTTATATTCGAGGGTCGTATATTAGCCTGCTTTTTATCTCCCTCCCCGTCAAGTGCAATGAAGCAGAAGTTCAAAAGAGCTTGCTCTTCCTAGCATGCAGCTGCACTTGGTCGCGATGGTTGGTGTTATAATTTATCGGGGGAGAGCTGAAATAAAATAGATAAACATGATTACCTATACTTTATTGATGAAAACGTTCCGAAAACCCCTGATAATTTTTTGACACGTCTTCGACAATAGGGTGGTGGAGCCATCTGTTGACCAAATTGTATGACTCTCATCGCCCGCTCGCCACACCGATAAGGTGAACTCCATTGTGCGAATATGCTGCGAAAAACCGACGAATTTTGCCCGACGGCTTTTGCGTTACGCGTGTCCATCCGCACAGTGACGGCTACGTCACGCGCAACGCGAATGTGCCGTCGGGCGAAGTTCGTCATTTATTCGCCGCATAATTTGCTCCGTGGAGTTGAACAATCCAAATTCGAATTGTTTTAATCGGTAAAAGATTCCTCTTTCGAAGCCAGGCAGATTCGCCGGTACCGCGAACGACAGTTCTAAAGTAGAGGTCCCACGTTCGTCGTTCGCCGACATCGCTTAGTCCGCTGCGTCCAACCGTCCATCCAGCGACTCCCGCGATACGACGCCATGTTGAGAATTACGCAGAGAATACACAGAGTGCTTGCGGTTTTCTGTGCAACTTTTGTTTTCATTCAACGTGTTTGCAGCTTTTAGAAGCTACAAAAAAATGGGTGTCATATTTCTTTATATTTTTACTATTGAATGTGGGCGTTCGGTGACGTACGACTTTGATTATATTTGGTGTGTGGGCCAAAACCATAGAGAACGGCACGTGACCACAGAGAAGAGAGTGAGCGGGTCTCAAACCGGCCAGTTCTCGATCGGCGGTTTTTGGGTGAAAAGAAAACGAACGTCGAGCCGCAAATTGTGTTCTGGGTAGTTGGGCTCTCGTACGTCATGTACAAATAAAACGCTTGGCGAGCAAACCGATTGGATGTTCTCTCAGGTCAAGCCGCGTAGTGCTCGCTTTAAATCAATCCAAGGGATTCCGGGTATCGCATTTCTCTCGCACGAGCTCGCTCGGCCTCGCGAGCCGTTGCGTATTTGGACACTCTCACACAGCACCGTCGTAAAAAAAAGGAAGAACAAAACAGTGGCGATGGCGGTTTTGGGTTTATCTTGACGAGTGTTCGGTACGCGGAAATGTCAGGGAGCGCCTGAGGAGAGTGAACGGTATGACTGATTGCAGAGAATGCAGAGGTACGGTGTCGTGTTCGCGTGGCTCAACCATCGCAGCTAGCAACGGAGGCGGTCTGCTGCCAGGGGTAGAAGATAAATAAGGATTTCACGACGCCTTTCAGATTGGACAGTGCGTGACATAAGAGGAATTCGAACCGCGCATTGCTCGGGCACGCACAAAGCATTTTCTACGTTCCTGGCGTGGCTAACGACGAGAAAGTTGAGACGGACGAGAAGGGACAAGAGGAAGCGTTCTGAGAAATTTAGTGGTGGGCTTTCTCTCGACTACTGGATGGGTGGGTGCGCCAGGTTTGGTCGTCGCGTCGTCTCTTAACGGTTATTAATCGCCACGTTTTATCGGTGCTTGGAGTTACGGTCGCTGACAGAAGTAGGACGGCACGGAGGACCTTCACTGCCTCGCCTCCAGCGCTAACTTCCTCGCTTCGACAAGGCTTGGGAGTCTCGTGAGTCGGGTGCATGCACACGCAGCGAAAGAGCGACGAAAAACGGGCGAAAGCGCAACGAAAGCCGGGCAGTCGAAGGAGACACCCTGCTGTTCTCGTCTTGTTTATGGCATAGGCAAGCACGGCCATTGGCTGCCGCCATGTCTATGCTCGTGAGAACTATCCCATGCTATCTCAGACTTACCAAAGCTTTGTTCACGCACAAGCTGCACGCGCTTGCACTCATGGGGCACCAGTCGGGGCAGCATGCTTGCAATTGTCTATAGTGTCAAATGCTTAGCATACATAAGTAGGAGCAGCTTCGCAGAAGAAGCGCACTGTCTATTTAATGCAATAAATATATACTTATCACAAAGAGACGAAACGCATTATACCCAGAGACAACAAAATAAAGCATTTTGTCTTTCGCAGAAGTTGTTATTTCTTCAGAGTGAGTCGTAAAATTGACAAGAGTTTTCCTTAAACACGATATACTAGGGAACCGTGCCATCTCGTGGCAGGTGTAACAATACCGCAGCATGCACGCACGCACGCACGTAGCCGCACGCACGCACCACGCACGCACGCACGCACGCACGCAGACACTAGCGAACTAGTTTTGTCCACGATGCGATTTTTTGTCGTCCGCTTTAACGCTGCCGCTCTTGGTGATCTCTGCCCGCAAAGAAATAAGGACTTATTCAAGCTTGTTAAGAAGAGGGGTGATGTCTGACAGTCAAGTGAAAGCACTGCCATAATATACGTATACGTCGAAATAAAAAAAAAGAGGAATCTTTTATCTTGGCACTCAGGAGGGGAACTCTCTCGGGAGAGTATTAAAAGGCCGATGCAATGATTTTCGTACTTCGCGCTAATACCGCTTAGAACGGATTCCTGACGTTAATGACCTGCGAAACACCTTTCGTTATTCACCACACGCAATCGAAGTCGCAGAAACATTTTAAAGAAAAACGAGCAGCGTTCAACTCCTCAACTCGCAGCCAGAACAAGTGGCCACGTGATCTGGAGCCGATTATATGCCGCCTATGTTGATCATAGCCACACGCTGGGGTTGGCAAAGAACAGGACACACGCTGAGTTCCAGACATTGTTGTGGTTCGGCTATTGTTGTCATTCCATGGACTGGACACAGGCTACTACCCGAATGCTTCTTGATCTATCGATTATCACGGGCCCAAATCGAGTGCGCACGCAATGCTTGGGTCCTATCTATGAGCCGCATTCAAATGTCGTCAACGGAGGGGGGGGGGGTTACTGCGATCCCCCAGTTACGTCATCAAGTTTTGCAAAGGAGAGATTGAATGAAAACGCTCGCTTTTGTCCTTGACATTACACCGCAACAAAGTGAGTTTCTTGGCCAGTGGCGTTGCGTACGAGTACCCGTGAGTCCCACTAGTGCCAGCAAGCTCGTGTAAAGTGAAAATTATTCCAAATGAATATCGTTGCACCGCCCCTCTAAATGTTTGAAGGGACGTCGTTTTTGCTTGTTACTTGGCCGTTCGTGATGTGTTCCTTTTTTCTTTTTGTTTTGCAGCCTTTTTTACGTGTTGCATTTGTGTCACTGTCCAAACAGCGCCATGCGCATTCGGAATCTATACAAAGTGGACATGCTTCTTTCGGAGTAAACAGAAAAACACAATGAACAAAACGTTAGCCTCGATATGCTAGACAGACTGTCATTCAGGCCTGGTACGTCCAGAAACTGCAGTGACAGTAGGTCCTCTTAGCACCCAGTTTGGGCGCGCGGGGATTGATTATGCCTTGATTTATAGAAGCGTACGCGTTGAAGAAATGGGAAAGCACGTTACGTGCCTCATTCGGTGCTGAATGAAATAGAAGCTTTCTCATTGGTGATTCTTCCACGTGTGTGTTCTATAAAGTTGAGTACGAATTTAACTCAAGATGCCTCCCAATATCATTGTTCAAACTCCCAAAAAGTTTAGAGAATGACTCCCGTTGTACTTTTGGTTTATACCAGAGAGAAATCAACCTCCTTGCAGAGATTTGAATCGCATATTAAAATGGGAATTGTGATATATCCTCATTAATATTATCACGACTTATAGCAGCGTAACTTCTGTATCGAAAAGCACGGAACGTAAATCGGAATTGTCACGTGCCTTTCTGAAATCTGGTAACAATGAAAACGTCCTAAAGATTTTTTTTTCTTTTGGAAGAAGACGTCGGCGTTTTATATTACGCCGAGTCCTCCAATTGACCGATACACTTAGTCCGAAACTTTAAATGCCTCATCGCGGGGTAATACCACGTTATTCATTGCAGGAATCAGTGGGGAGCAAAGGCCATACGCGCTCCGCTCCTGGCCCACAGGTTCCCCAAATGCAACGCGCGCGGTGACGGCTTCATGAAAGTAGTCTAGTGATCTCGGGGACCATTCCCGTTGTAGCACCAGACATGTACTACGCGCATGTTGTTATTTGCCGTCCAACCTTAGGCAGTCATTGTCGGCATTCCAGGTTGTAACGTGTCGTTTGTGTTCTTGTGTACAGAAATTCCGGGAGCAGTCCATCGACGGGACGAGTCTGCCTCTGCTGACCGAGGACCACTTGACCGTCTACATGGGGATGCGCCTGGGACCCGCACTCAAGCTGAGGACGAGCCTGGCCAAGCTGACCGGGCGGTGCACGGTGTGCATGCACTGTATCCACTGCCACGGAGAAGACAACGACCGGAGGTCCACTTCGTCGGCGTCCTCGACACCCGCCACGGGCGGTTCGACGGGGTGCGCTCCATTGCCGGCGTCCAGTACACCGCCAATGGTTCCACCGGCGGCGACACCACCTGCTACCGTCTCCGCCAGCTCCCCGGCTTCGAGCAAGTGAACGTTCTGGGCTCACCGTACAAATGCTACGGCAACAGTGCGCGTGAACGTACCTTCTTTTGAAGATCTGCTTCTGGAGATGTCGTCTTCGTGATGTCACCCGAGAGATGTCCCTCGGCTTGTCTTCAGGCGGAACAGCAAACTCTTCAATCAGTGCTCAACAGTTAGAATGCAAGTCCTGCTTGGATTCTTAGTGGACGCCATCGAGGAAAGACGCCAACAAAGAAGAGGTCTGCATCGTCAAATCATACGAGGTGTTTCTGCGAACGTCTCTTGTCGAAAGAGGGATGTGGGAGGATCCTCGAGGACGGGAACTGATACTCTCTTGTGTCGGCAGTGCGAATGAGTGACGGTGGTCGGCGATGACGTTAGGGGTACTTCGATGAAACTGTCTACAATTCCATGGACTTCGCACGACACCTGCGGACTGTCACAGTGTTGGTTCGCTCAACGCCTTTTTATGTTGTGTTAGTCGCCGAGCCGCCAGACTTAAAACATACTGTTTTGAAGAGGGTGGTATCCCAACTCGACAATGGACAAACGAGGCGCTTAATTTATTGACGGTGTCAACGTGGTGGGATGAACTACCATGCTGCTGGACGTCCCAGAATCTTCCGTGGCGGACAAGATGTGGCAGACGTCAAACGGACTTTTGTTGTCTATTCTTTTGTCTCGATTTGTATATGCGGTACGTTCTGTCAGCCGTCAAACTGTCACTCTCCTTGAGCAACGACGATGATGGCGAGGGCTGGCGTCCGCGACAAGCGAAGAAGTGATCGAACGACATCAAACTGTAAAACGTAATTAACACGTGATGGGGAGCCGTGCATAATATACGGGGACGATGTCGGATGATCGGTGGCGTGCAGTGAGGGCGCATGACTAGGTCGTTTGCGTCGAGTCAAGAGTTGAACAAGTACATCGTCATCTCTTTTCTCCGTTTCTCATTCTCCCACTGGAGCTCTGTCGAACTCCTTAAACGACCACAATGCGATGGAAAACCGTTTCGACAGTGGTCCGGAGGGAAAACTCTAGTTTGGCATGTGCAGCCTCAAATGCCGTTTCACTTCATGTGGGCGCCAGACGTGCGTCCACCCGAAGCCCAGTGAATGTTGCGGGCGAAAACGCGACCTCGGATATTTTCACCCCATTCCAGATGTACTTGTCGTTCGGCTTTTCCAAGCTACTTCAAGTTTGTTCGTTCCTGAGTCAGTGCAGTCTTGATTTGAGTTTCGTTTTCCTTTCTTTCTTTACGAGTGAAAGACAAGTACTCGGCTCCGAACTGTTCCAAATGTGCACGACATTGTAACAAGCAATCGATTCCTTTTATTTTATTCGGGTTTCCTTTTCCCTTTTGTATGTGAGTGTGTGTGCATGTGCGCGATTGTGCGTGTGTGTATGCGCATGTGTGTATGCGCGTGCGCGAGAGCGTCACTCAAGGTGGTTGACTTGTTTGTTGTTGTTTATTTTTTTCGCCTGTGGTCGGACTCCGAATGTTTCGGGTCTGCTTTTCGCTTGGGTGTTTTTCTTTATCTGTTTCAAATATTTTTGTACGTAGTCTACGAATAGCTCTGGTATTGTCTTTTTTTTCAAGTTTGCTCTCTCGTAGGGTTGTTACATTTCTTCCATTTCTGTGTGATCTTTCCGCGTTTGGTGATCTCATTCTAGTCGTACCCAATGACGAAATGGAAAGAAAACAATGTCCCTCAAATATAACTATGACGCTTCGTGAACGAAGCCACAAACACAAAGTGGGCCTTTATGCTCTGGAGCCGTGGCCAAATCCGAACATCCGCCGTGCTAACCACACTCAGTAGCAGGTGTCACGTGATGTGAGCAGTCGCATCTGATTGGTGGTCAAACGTGTCTTCTACCACGTCACGGGACTCACCAAGTGAACCAACTGCCAATCAAAATGGGACTGGTTGCATTTCCTACCACGGGACGCAAGATCACACTGTCTTTGTTGGTTTCGATACGTCTGTTGAATATATAATTATGCTCGAGCATTTCCACGGTACATAATTAAACCCCATCTTTTAATTAAAAAAAAAAGAAAGAAAAGGCAGACGGCAAAATAAAGTAAGTTTGATTCAACTACCGAGAACTGCCAACAGCCGCAGCATTCAGGAGTTGTTTACACGGATGTGGATATTATCTTGCTCAGCTGAACGAGGGAGGGAAGTATGCGTGGAACCGCTAGACGGAGTCTTTATATAACGCGACACGATATATGGCTATACATACGAACGATGGCAGAAAGCCCCCGAGTAATATATATTTATTTTATATCCGTATTCTCGTCGATTCGTAGGCGCAGTCTCGTCGTTTCTCGAGGGACGAGACAAGGCGAGAAGCTGCGGCGGTCGGGTGATATAAACGTTACAAAGCGGTATTCCGCACGTTACGGAGAGGATGATTGAGTATGCATAGTATTTTGATTTTTTTTTCGCGCAGTGTGTCTTTCTCTTTTATTCATTGTTTTAGTTTTTTCGTTTGAATGTGTAAAAATCTGTCGAGTGTTTAAAAAATGTATGTAGGGTATTTGTTATTTTGACATTTAACTGATCTTCCAGTCGTTTGGTTCTTACGTTCTACTCGTGGAAACAACAAACACTTAAATGTGGCAGCGGTGTAGCGAGCGTCGTTACTTGAATAAAACAAAACCAAATAACAAAACATTTAGTTTTTCAGCGGCCTGAACAGAGTATGATCATTCTCTAGTTTTCTGGTCTTGAAAGGGGAAAAAAATCATTGACGATAATGATTTGTAGGCTCTAGATGTATTCATGGTTTATTTCACAGTTTGCAAGATTTTCACGCGCTTTATTCGGGACGAAAACTATCTGAGAGATAAATTTATAGCGACATTTCAATAACATAGTTATCAGCCATATATGGGATATAGAAAAAAAGAAACAAAAGAAACATACGTTTCTTATTATATCACACAGAAAAGGAAAACTTCCCAAGGATAATTTAAGAAAAATAGAAAAAAATGAAATATATATTTGGGGTGTCTTTTTGCAGTTACTTTTTCGACAATCATTACCGACAGTGCGCGACCCAACTCAGAAATACGAGGCGACACCGGGGGCGGCGGCGGACGGCACCAGTGGCCGAATCCCGTGTCTGTATTAACGTCATCCTCCTGAAACAAATCTGCTCTTAGCACCGCAGTATTCACTCGTCGTTTGTGTGTTTTTTTGTTTGTTTGTTTTGTTTTGAGTGTATGACGCCGCCATCTTGTTGTTCTCTGGTTTATTTTTGTTGTTTTTTTCTTGCGTGAATTACGGCGACCTGAGTTTGGTGCGTGTGTGTTCTGTCTTTATCCATCGCGGCAATATGTCCACAAGGCCACCCTGGTTTTCCTCGAAACAAACGCAAGTGAAACATGAAAGAGAGAGAGAAAGAGAGAAAGAGAAAAATGTGAAGTTTAATATATTGAGTACCTCTATTTAAGAATACCAGGACGGTAGGTTTCGTTTGCGGACTCTGTACATACCGATGTATATGGCATGTAAAATCAAGATGCAAAATATAAAGCGTCGTCTACCCGTGAGTTTGCTGTCTGTCCTGACTTTCTTAGGCCGCGGCCACACTCCTGATGCGTCATACAAAACAGAGTCAGCATCTGTGGTTCTTTCCTAGTATGGCGGTCCTGTCACATACGCCATAAAGGCCTGCAGACATGTTCGATGCACACATGAAGCAGACATGTTTCGAAAATGCTTCACGCACCGTGACGGCTTCTTTAAGCCGGCTTATTGTTTGATTCGAGTCGCAGTCTTTTGCGAGGCAGGTGGCAAGAAGCGCGGACGCCCATTCTCCCCTTTTCACTTCCTGGAAGTCAGGTATGCAGGTACGTCTGTGTTGTTTATTTTCATTACTGCCTGCATATGAGACAAAGTTCCGCAAATATATTAATCAGCACCGGCCCAGCCCTTCTTTTGATTCATTCGCCGACATCCGTGAAGAGCGAGGCTCCGGTAGGGATAAGCAGGTCGAACAACCGACGACAAAAGGGCAAACGAACCCCGGAAAGAAACGACAGAACAATTCAGTGCCCTTTTCTGACGCCGAGTTCGGCGGAAAAAGTCTCGGGGTGTACCTAAGCACTTCTTATGAGCTGTGAATGCGAAAGCATGAATGTCGTTCTTGCGCCTGTCCTCGTGAAGTTGCCGCGCCTCGCTGGCATTGGCCATGCCGCCGCGTAATCGGCTCAAGGAATCGGCTGTCGCCTCTGGCACGCTGGCGACACGTGCACGCAGCGCCATGGGGTGGCGCTGATTGAAACTGATGCGCGTCGGCCTCCTTTGGCTTCATTTACTTGCCGCTTGGCGCGGCTTTTTGTGCGGCTTCAAAGCTGGGATGCCTCAGATCGCGGCTTCACGAATTATCTGCCGTTTGGTGCGGCGGATGACGTCGTCCGGCTCCATGGGACAGTTAATGCTTTCGCATTAATAATTAAATATTTTCATTATATACGTCACGGGCATACCTACAGGAGATGCGAGTATCCTTGGCAATGCGGACGACGCAACTGGAGCGAGGCGAGTGTTGACAAGCGACTCGGAAGCGAGGTCTTTACAAGACACCACAATGCAGTTGGACTGCGGAAGCTGCCGTTTTCAAAACCCTTTCTTTTCAAAATGCCGCTTTCACACACTTCCTAACGAAACTTCCATAAATCAACTTTTTAATATATGCTCGTTTGCATAACGTTGGACAGCTTGGCAACCACGGCAGCGTACACTCTCAGAAAAAAGGGTATATTCTTACACCCTTTTTCCTATATAATACACCCCAAAACTTCAATTCGACGTACAGGGCCTTATATATATATATATATATATATATATATATATATATATATATATATATATATATATATGTCGAACAGACGGCCCCGAATTATACGAAGGGCTTGATAGCCGTGTGGTACAACTTAATAAAATAGCTAATGTACGTGTTACTGACTACAAAAAAAAAATATATAATCGGGGTTTTCTTGGCCCTACTGCAAAAACTCGTGTGTTTTCTATATGTGGTCTTTGATACGTACGTTAGCTATTTAAAAAGTTATATCGCACCGTTATCGAGCTTCTCGTAAAATTTGGGGCCGTCTGTTCGACCAAGAACGCTGTACGTCGAACGGAAGTTTTGGGGTGTATTATATGGGACAAAAGGGTGTATGGTGATACCTTATTTTCTTAGAGTGTAGTCTGACAAGCCGCCATTTCCCAGAAATAAACGAGACTGAAAAGTAGCGCCATTTTTGTTATCGCGAAATCTGCTGGTTATAGCGGGCAACAAGCTCCGCCCATTGGCCAAACTCTTTGGTGGCACCCTCCTATGGTTCCCTGTCGTGACGTCATTACCCTGCGAACAACAAGTTCGATGGTGTTTTTAATGAACATGTTGGAAGCTTGAAATCTATTGCGCTCTGAAACCACCACTGCCGACAACGTTAAAATTTTAGTTCTTACATTACTCTCATTTCTGTCGATAAGAAATCCTTTGCTGACGTCATGGTCAGCATTCGGCAAATCGTTGAAGGCCGACCACAGCGACGCTTTCGTTCGCGCACATCGCCAATAGGAGCGAGCTTGCAGCCAGTATTAGCAGACGAAGAGCAGGCCGGCATAGAGCAGGAAATGCACGGCCGCCGTTTTTAATTTATTGTTAAATTTACCAGCACTGAGTTGAGCTCCAACAAATAGACAAATACTTTTTGCGAAACGACGTTCGCGTTTCCAGTTTCAGGTTTCTTCGTTTGAAACTTGAATTTTGCGAGGCGTTCCAAATGTGCCGATCCTTACGGCCGCACCCTGCATATAACTTCCCAGACAACACAAAACATCCCCAGGATGTCCCGCGGAAGTCCCCTTTGGGATAAACGAGACATCCCTGGGACATCCCACAATTTGCCTTTTTATGTCCCGAATGAGACTCTGCAAACTCCCTACGTAGTCCAAAAGGATTCCCAAAGAGTTCCGCGGGAACAATTTTGGGATGCCATGTCTCGCAAGGGACAGCTGTGGGCCCGTGTCGGACACCTGGATCTGCTTAAAAATGCCCGTGCGTCAGCTGCGCCACAGCACTGTGAGAGCCAATTACTGCGCACAAAAACGCGAGCTCAGCAAATGGCAACGCTGATAATGTGCTTAGACGCAAAAGTGAAGCCCGAGGCGGGACACTGAGCACGATGGAACGTCGTGCTCAGTGTCCCGCTTCGGGCACCACTTTTGCATCTAAGAACATTATCAGCGTTGCCATTTGCTGAGCTCGCTTTTTGTGCGCAGTGATTGGCTCTCACAATGTTCGGCGGGAAAGATGACCCACGGTCATTTCTTAGAGTGTACGTTGAACCACAGTGGAAGGCTCGTCCTCCACAGACAAGCACAAGTTCAGAAGTGATGCCGCCTCACTCTCTGGGCATGTGCGCAATGCCACCTCTGAACTGGCATTTGATTGGCTATGGAGGCCCCTAGCCTTCTGCTGCGGATCAACGCAAGGCGAAACGTAGTACTTTGCTTAAAAACGCTGGAGTAAGTGTGTTACAGGCCGTCCGCACCGGTAGCATACATTTTGTGTTCGATTGTGAGGCAGGTGACACACCATTTTCGGGCAGACAGATAAGTTTTTATTTGTACGAACTTCACAGACCGCGATAATCGCCAGTTTTCATTACAAGCCCAGTTGTCCATGACCGCATGGGATATGTTTTGCAACTGGGGCTGTCTCTTGCTTATTTAGGACTGCAACTGCAGTTCCGACAGGAAGCAGGAAAATTTGCAATCGCTGAAACTTAGCGCTACATGGTGGCAATAGTTCTTTAGGCCTTACATAACGAATAATAAACACACAAATAAGTACCGTTATATAAAGAGAAATGGCACCTGCATCACGCCAGACCACAAAGTGCTCCCCACTTGCGTGACAGCCCTTTCATAAAACTGGGCAAGAATCTCAGCACGCAGCACCTTGTGAAATGGCTGTACGGTTTAATTGGGTCTATTTTGTTTTTTACATGGAGCAGTATTGCACTTATGCAAACAAACATCTTGCTTGTTTTCAAACCTCTTTCTTGTTTTCAAACACCTGGTGGATCTGTGGTTTCCCGAAAAGATAAGTAAACAAATTAGCAGAATTACCTCAATTCAGCTTGCCCTAAAGGGCTACCAATTTTTACAGAAACAGAATTACAAGGGTGTAACTACAAGGAAAAAGATATTTGCGGGTCTTGAACTCCGACCTATTTCTGCTCAAAAACCACCAAACAAGAATTGGGTCGTTAGGTATGCCCTCACTTTTCTTACAGAATATACCAAATATTTACTAAGTTGTCTGCCGTCTAAGGAACATATTTCCAATGAAGAGTAGCGGAATCTTCGAAAGGTGATTTTTGTGACAACTAATGAAGTACAAACGAGTTCCTCCATAGAAAATTTGAGGACTACTCAGAATCACTCCCCACAGTTGCGGAAAGGAACCTCCCCCCCCCCTTCACGACTAGGAAGAGTGACTCCCGGCAACTCCGGTGGAGTGTCCAAATGCTGGTACTTTAACTCCGGTTGTGCATTTCCATTTTTTTTTCAGCCAACGTGTACATGTTGTACAGCAGCAGCAAAAAAGAATTTAGGTAGCACCGAGATATTATGTTTTGGCTTCTCGCTTAAAAAATGGAATACTATTTTTGTAAGGTGGAAGTGTTTGTTGAATTATTCGAATCGCATACAGAATAATGTTTTTGACAACGGTAGGGCAATGGCCTGGGGCTTTTTGATGGTGAAAAGAACATCAAAGAAAAACAGAAGTGATAAGGAAGTACAAAATCACTGTAACATTTCCAGCCAGACAGAAATAATTTCACAAGTTTTAAGCCACACTGAATTGAGCACTAACATAGAGGCTTACACAATGTACCCTTTATCAATCCTCTCCTTGGCGTGGCGCAACCACGACCGTGTAGTATTTTCGACGTCCTTTAGGGTAACTGTCTTCGCTTCGCTTGGTTTGGTTTCAGTAAGGCAAGCTGCAAAGTAGACAAGGATTGGAAAGGCCGCCACAAAAAGCACTTTCCAAGATCTGTATGCATATATGTGTTCACAAAGTCCGATGGATGCTTGTGATATCCGAGGCAAACGAATAACTGATTTTTATACAATTCTTTTAATTACTTGGCACATTAAGAAGCCATGCCACAAAATATATAATTTGAGCTATGTCATTAGGATTCGTTGAAGCTATATATTCTCTGAAGCTATTTGTTTCTCGCTTTTTTACCTTTTCTACTTGGTTCCTCACTCAAAACCAATGTCTAAGATGTACGACTACAAATGTTTAATCACAGATATAAAAAGAGAGCGCGCGGAAACCACGCCAAATAGATCACTGGCATTTTCCTACTTTGAAGGAGAACTTTCCGATTGTGAGAAGTTTAAAAAAAAGTTTTATGTGTAGCTAGAACCGTAAAAACTGCGTCTTAGTGCCTGTAGGCAGCCTATGGAGGTTTTCTGTCACAAGTAATATAATGTTTTATAAACATTTCTGCTATAAGGCCGCTTTAACATTAACGTATGTTGTGGAGTGTCATCAAACATTTCTCGCTCCGATACGTACCGCACATCACCTTGTAGAACTGCAGTGTGGAGGACACCCTCTTCTTCTTGGTGCCATATCACGTAAAAGCCGCCCCCACCTGGTGGCATAGCGTCTTGCGGAGAATCCGGCCAGTGTTCTCCCTGGGAGTATCACCCCCAATTGTTTTCATGTACTTCTTCTGAAATAAAGCACTATCAGAGATGCCAGACGTCAGCTTAAACTTAGCTTGTCAATTTTGGGAACCCATTAAGCACTGAAAGAACTTGTCAGGACAATATAGACAATTGACTCGAAGATATAAGTACACATTGATTTCAAAGCAATCTTCTATGCTCATGCAAGGTAACGTACGAGCATAGAAGCACTAACAAATAGGCTTCACACCACAAGCATGAGCACTTACTTTGTCACAAAATGGTTTCCCCATATGCAGACTTATGACACTGAACAGGTGTGCTTGCATTTGCGCACAGGTGATAGCCAGGACTGGGCAATTTTTCCAAGCGCAATACTTTCCATATGCACCATAAATAGCAAGACAAAATGAATAAAAAATAGCTATAATACCTCGTTATTGGATTACAGAAAAAAGTGGAAGCCGTTTACAACTCCCTGTAACGCCGAATTAGAGCGCAGCTCTTGAGGAGGAGGAGGAGAGGGTACGGGGGGGCCAAGTTACATCGGGGAAGGGGGTCACATGGCCTCAGGGAGGGGTCACTTGACGTCGCTGACGACGTCATCAATGATGATGACGATGACGATGTGGATGCCGATGACGTCATCAGTGACATCACTGATGACGTCATCAGTGATGATGACGGTGACGATGCGGATGCCGATGACGGTGACGATGCGGATGCCGTGACCAGGGTTCACGCGACCTGGGGGACCACGTGACCTGGGGACCACGTGACCTCGGGGGGTGGGGGGCACGTGACCTGGGGGTCACATGACCTGGGGGTCACGTGACCTGGAGGGCCACGTGACCTGGGGGTCACGTGACCTGCGGGCGTCGACAGTTACGCCGACGGCGACGGCGACGCCGACGTTGCTCAAGCCCGAAATGGGCGCCTAAGAGCTGCGCTCTAAAATACCAAAAATACATAATTTTTCAGTACCAAATCTCACTGCGAATCATTTGTTGTTATGCACTATGAAGTGCTATATTCTGGGTAATGGTTATCGCATAGTTCTTAGTGTATTGTACAATAAACTTTCAGTAGTTCGAGCAAAGTCAATGCAACTTCTCAGCCAATTTGATTGTGTTAAAAGTTTTGGGGTACACATACATGTCCTTTACCGCGTTTGTTTTAGCCTTCGGATTGTTCAAGCTAATTTCGCAGTCCCATTGAAGTCGAATTAACGAAGGTCTACCATACTCTTAATGTGATCATGAGACTTCTTCCTATGTGGAAACCACTCAAATACTCATGTTTCTCTAACACCAAAGTGAGTCGTCAGGTTGGGGAATATAACCGACTTTTTGCTCAGTCATTTTTTTAATAGCCATAGCATAGCCAATGCACCACTAGATTGAAAATTTAAAATGTTAGTCTAATAAGCCATGTACATGAATATTACTCTGAAATCCGCGCACACCCGCAGGAAAGTTGTCTCATGTCCTACAATATTATGCGAGGCAAAGTGATTTTGAGGCATGTTCTTAGCAGTTGAATTCGCTTTTTCGTAGAGCTTTCCAGCTCCTCCTCGAAGGCCATCAATTCTTCGATGGATTTGATGCGAGGAAGGCCAACAGGTTCAGTCGCAAACCCCTCCGCACGGCGCTGCCCTTCAATGATCAACGCTAGCTGTTCAAACAGTTGTTGCTGGCCTTGCTTTATCCCGTGCAGGAGCTTCAGCACTTGCATCATGAAACCTAGAATGAGGTTAGACAAATGTTTTATCTAGGCTGGCCTTTATAATACATAGGCGCACACTAGAACAAGAACATTTTGGAGTCTTATATAAAGGAAAGTGTATTATCACCTTTGTTGGGCTGGCTGGAAGTTGATGCCATCGGAAAGGGTTAATCCTCACGTTGCCGTTTGTCAAGAGGGTGGTGTCCTGCATAAGAGCTTAAGCAGATTTCAAATCGATACTAAAGAATGTCACAAAGCTAAAGCAAACGTTCTATGCTAAAATGCATCCAGATGGGTCGGAGCACCACCTATGCCCCCCCCCCTTCCCTCATCCCCCAAATAAAAAAAAGAAACAAACTGTATGAGTGAGTGCAGTGCACCTTCAGTGGCACATTTACTTGGAAGAGATCTGGAGACATTTGCAAACCAAAATACTTCCTCCAGAGTTTGCAAGATACTTGAGGCTGAACAAATCTGACCACTTTTGAACTATAACCTGAACAAAATGCCAACGTAATATCAGTAGCATGCACTCCATCTTGCCAGGCACCAAGATAGTGGAGCCTAAGAAAACACATACCCTGCGCAAAGATACGTAGCAGAGTTTCGATCATTCCAAATGATCCCACATTTGAGGCTCAGTCCCATACCTGTCGCACATATTGTGGTACCCAGTCAAATCCTGAACAAAACAAAAACATGTTCTGGACGGCAATCCACCTATTCCCTTTCACTTACCCTCTCTTTCACCATTTTTATTTCACATACGAGCACATATGTGGTTCGTGCAACGTAGCATTTGGTCTTTTGGCCACCGAAAGAAAATGTGACCATATAGTCTGTCCAAGTGGACTGCAAGTGCACTTGAATACATCACCAAAGTATTACAAATATTACACTAAAATAACATTGTACATTCCATTATCAAGTACAGACTGACTGACATCCTCGCGCGAGCTTGGTGAAGGCCTCCATGGCCGCGGCGAGGTCTCCGTGCAGGTCCTCCGTGGCGAGGTCCTCCGTGGCGAGGTCCTCCGTGGCGAGAAGCTCCGTGGTGAGAGGCTCCGAGGTGTTGAACTCCGGCGTGAGGGCTCGCCCCGTAAATGGGTAGAGCAGCAGCCCGTTACAGAAAGCAAGTGAAGTTTTAATGAAGTAGTCTGCAGACAGGGTGTGAGGCGCATTCACCTGTATGATGGTCCTGTCTCATGGCACAGAAAGTATGTGCGCGTCCAGCATGTTTGAAGACAACTTGCATGTGCGGTGTGACAGGGCAGTCATACAAGAGATGACTGCAATTCCGACCTTGCTTTCGGACTCTGTTGGGCGTGATGTATAAGCAATGTGATCCCGGCTTAAAAGGTTTTAACGTTCTTTGGTACTCCCTCTGAAAAAAAAAAAAGCCCTTCGACAATACTGTTCCAGATACATTAGCACAAAGATATATGACTGCTAATTACCATGTGCCTGCTGGCTTGAGTGGTCAGGGAGTGTGCACGCCTCCGTGGAAGTGGCTCACTTTCACAGAAAATAGAATGGATGCCTGAAAAAGGGTTCTTACTAATGCACTTCATCGGTGTGGAAAGACGCTCAAACACTGGATAGGGTGCCCCTTGATCAAGTTTGTAAGTGTGTTGCAACTTTTTTCATATAACCGTAACATTGCACAGGACGTTTGCACTTAGAAAACGGCATACAATGGTTCTTTTTACAGCCGTAATACGAGATAGGTGCCGTGGAACAACTCTACAATACACATTGCCTAACATTAAAAGGTTTAAGTTACCATGTTCCGTTGGCTGGACCACTTAGGCGATCTCGACTGCCTGCTGCGTGAGCACTCAACCACTTGTAATCCAAGACGGCTGCCTGCAAAAAAAGAAAAAAAGGTCAATTTTATGGAGTGCTTTAGATAACACACGGCGAACGTAAGCAGAAAAGGACACTTGCGAAATTAAAAAAAAGAAAATATTTGACAGACCACCTACCAGTCAAGTGGTATTTTCATTTCACGAGCATTACTTTTGAGCCTCGAGTGCTCAGTGCAACCACGCAAAAAAATGTTTCAGGCACAGCTCCAAGACATCATGTTGGACAGAATAGCAGAAAAACGGCATTTTAATTCCCATGCACCCTTTGACTTGACCACTCAGGTGATTCGGATTGCCTTTTCTGTGAGGACTCGCCTCCACATGAGACAGGAGAGCTGCCTGCATAAAAAATAAAAGGCTCACGTGCTACTACAAGCACATAAGCAATTTTAAATGCAATCCAAACGTATCACACAAGGCAAGTGAGCAGAACAATAGCGCATTTAGTTACCATGCGCCAATTGTCTGAGCCACTTGCGTGATCTTAAATACCTCCGAGGTGATTGGTCCTTTTTAAAGGTTGGTCGGCCCCCTAGATAAAAATGTGAACAGAGTTTTAAAAATGTAATAACGTAAATGATGACTAAAATTGCAACAAAATCAGATGTAAATTAAAAGCATTGCTTCGGAGTAGTACTGGTTTATTAGCGTCACTGTTATTAAAAAGGCTGCTCAAGGAATTCATTGTGTGACCTTGAATGTGCCGTAAGGCTATTCACAAATTTAGAAAATTACTTCTTTATTTCCTTGCCCCGGTCCTGTTACCATGTGGGGCGGAGTTGGCGGTTTCGGACGAACGTAATTCTCTTCTTTCTCGGTTTCAGAATCGCTAGACGAGAGCCTCCTAGTTTTTTTCCTCTTTCCACGTCCTAATTCCCGGTCACTACACAAGTCAGATGCCCTCTTCAGCGATGCCAAGCTTCTGCCTTGCTTTTCGTAGGTGCATGTAATAATCAATGCTTGATATAAAAAAATCTCACAATTTAGATTGACCAGACCATTTAACTTACCAAACCATCCGATAGAAACAAACTGGAGTCTTTTCCACCCTGGCTCCGGCAGTCTGCGCTTCCACAGTCATTGCTTGAAGCTTTTTGCCGTTTGTCTCATTCGGCCAAAAACAAAAACTGCCCTCCACCCAGTTTCCGTGGACAACCGCCACCTAGTCATCCACAAGAAAATTAGCTACACCAAATTTTTCGTCATCTAGTTGAAAAAAGAAAAATAATAGTCAGCTGATGGACACAACTTTGTCTACGTACAAGAGAAGCCAGAAAGAGGACAACACTAATGCAGATGGACTAAAGGAAAAACTGCATGTTTCCCTTTGAAAGGTATCCCGCAAACATTTCTGGACAACGCTGGAGAGTGGCCACGAGCTAGTGCTAGAGAGGTTAGTGGCAAGAACTATGCCGAGCATCGAGGAAGGACAAGGGTAAGTGTACAAGTCTGATGTTTCTCTGAACTCCTTGCCGATCACTCGTGCCTCACCAGACGCAGAACAGAAAGCGAAGTTCTGAACACTAATTATGCTGCCGTCAGCCAACATACAAGTGTTGCCATTCATCCGTGTCCTCATGCAGAACTTGTGGGGAAGATTTACAGCTTTATACTGAGCATCAGTGTAGTCAGAGAGGCAGTGGCCCATCACCATGTTTGAGGAAGAGGTGCCTTTCATTCTTCAAATCCTTCAGTGTTAACACACTTCGGCGCTCCATGACACGGTTGTACAGCTGCTCCAACGGCCTCTCTGGCTTCCTCAGTAGAGCTTTCAGCGATCCCATGAAGTTTGTCAAATGGAAATGCGCTAAATAAATGTAGTGGCCCATGAGCTCGCACATCATTCGCCAAGTGGATGAGGTTATGAACGTTGTGGGAAACGCCATCTTTTCCATACAGTTTGATGTACGTTCTGACAAAATGGACTAGCAACTGCTCAGCAGAGTCCACAAACTCATGGCAGTACCTAGGACTGCAGAGAACTGTGACAGCTGTGTGGAGAACCATGAAGTTGAGAAAGAATGGTTCAGGAACCTTTCCATGAAGCACGATTGGGCCTGTATACAGCACAAGTAGTCGAAATTCAACCGCCTTCGAGCGATCCAAATCTACAAGACTCCTGGGCTTTCGAGCGAAGTCTGAGCAGATATGGCGCTGAATTTCGAGGTTAGCCAAAGATATGGTGTCTCGCACTGCAGTGCCCAGGCGAGACCTGCTGTTTCCCTTAAGCCATAATCTCAGCAGCTTGTGCGCAAAGGCACACAAGATGCATGAAGTCCAGGGGGACTTGCATGATCAAATCAATGGGCAGCTCTTTCAGCTCTGTTCCCTTTACATGGTGCTCCTCTTGAGCACAATCCCGAAAACTCTGATTTGTTCTGAGCTTCGCATCAAGCTGTGGAAAGCACATTCTACCGTTAATGAACTCCCCTTCTGTTTCACACCGTGTGCAGCTGAAATAGCCACTGTGGCCTTTGATCCCAAGGACATACGACTTCGCAGGAGCGTCACAAACCACTGCCGCAAGTGTTACCCTTATGTGTCTTCCTTTCAGGACAACACCTACCCTTAGCACTTCTTTGATGTCCAACACAGCAGGCCGAGGAAAAGCCGCTGAACACACTGCTTTTGACTTTCCATAATAGACGCCAATTGGAAAGACATCACATTCTCCACAGTTCGTGACCTGGCACAGGATGGGCCAGAACTGGTCGCGCGTACTTTTTGTGAGGGGCAGGCCATCAATGTTAATATTGATGCCGATGCTGTCTGGTACGACGTGCAGATGCTTTAAGGTATCTTCCAGGCCTTCCTTCAAGCCAAAGTGGCAGTACCTCCATGCCCCCATGACCTCCACATGCGCCTTTCTTGGTGTCTGAAGTAAACACCTCGCACTCCCGGGAATGAAAGCAAAACAAGGATGTGTGCGCAAGATTTTGAGTAGGCCAGTTAGAGCGCTAGGAGAAACAGCTTTTTCGATAAACCATGCCCTGATTTGTTCTTCGATCGGCGCGCTGGCACCTTCGCCCCTAAAGGCATCACAGTCGGAACTGCCCGAGCCGTCGTGGCTCACAGTCTGAGGTTCTTGACGACCGGGAGCAATATCTGGTATCGGTGTCGCCGAACTGGCGCATTCATCCAACGAGCGGTCCCGCTCGAGGATTCGCTCGGTGGCTGATCCGCTTGCCGGTCACCCCGTGTCACTTCGCTTTGCCTTTCTCCCCGCCCGCATCGTCCAACAAGATGCTATCTAAGACTAGGCGAGCTGCCTTGGTAACGCGTCAGTAGAACGTAAATTTTGGACGCTTGTGCATCTCAAAACCAACACCTCACGACTCACGGAGAATAGAAAACAATAATTAGACAACAACCTATAGGAGCACCGCCCTATTCAAAATCCGTGTACAATGATTGTGACAAAAGAACTGCTAAGGCTGGAATACACTACATGGATTTAAATGAAAACTGCACAGCACAAAAGAACCATTAAAAAAAACAAAGGATTACCCTTGATTTCCATGGCGCAGTTCATGTGAGGACTAACAGGCGTCGGAGACGTCGCACACTGAGTAGCTACAGGGATGCACCGAAAACTAGAGCTAAACTTAGCGGAAACTATAAATACGAAACAGAATACTAAAAGGAGAAAACTTTTCGAGCAAGATGTGCCAACAAAGCGTGACGAGCGTGACAACTAACCGCAACTGACAAGCGCGCGTGAGAAAAAGGCGGGTGGCTCTGGATTGATTTGAATTGTGGATTCCTGTAATATATGTATCGGATTGTTCTGGCTACCGAAGGTTCTTCAGTTTCTTTTAACTTCATCTTTTTGTAAAAGATCTGCTCAAGGCCAAAAAAAAAACTTCAATTACAAAAAAAAGGGCAAAGTGGTATTTGAAAAAAAAAAAATTATAACCGTATTTTCTTTTCTGGTCCGTCCACAGCTTAAGCCGCTGGTCGTCCGCTTTTCTGAAACAGCTGCAGCGAGATTGAAAAGTCAAGATATAGGAATTCTGCCCCAGATGATATCTTCTGGGGAGTCTTTTTTTTCTCTTTTAAAAGTTTTTAAGGATTGTCCGGAGACAACTGGGACATCCTGGGATGTCCCAGTCAGGCACGTAGCCAGGATTCATCTTGGTTTTGAAAGCGCACAAAAAACGAGGACAGAGTAAGAAACACAAACGACGGACGAGCGCTCACTCGCAACTGATAGGTTTTATTGGGACCTCAGAAAACACAAAAGTATCCCGCCCCCCCCCCCCCAGATCGCTCATGCGCACTGCAGCTCCTTGTTGTCAAAATACACATCTAAAACTGTAAAATCACGATGTTTACGTGTTGACACGTGTCGTTGTTCTTTAGAAACGCCAACTCGCCCTCAGTCAGTGCAAGGGAGGGTTGGCTTACGCATCCTCTCCCCGAGAAGCTATCTGAAAAGCCTCCAAGATCTCTCTCGCCCTCTTTATTATCGTGCCCAAAATATTTGTGTCACCGAACGCTGGAGAGCCAGGATTTTGTTTCGGGGGGGGGGGGAAGGGGGGGGGTGCTTCCCTATGACAAAATACTGTATGAGGGGAGGGGGGAGAGGAGGTCCCAGCAAAATGGAAGATTTTGGGGGGGGGGGGGGGCCCAGGCCATATGCCCCCCCCCCCCCTGGATACGTGCCTGGTCCCAGTGGGTAGATTTTGGGATCCTCCGCTGTTCCTCTCATGAGGGATGTCCACGGAACATCCCAGTAGGTAAATTTCGGGATCATCTAGAGAGGAATGTCCCGGGATATCCGAAAGGACATCCCCGGATATTGTGTGTTGTCTGGGTTAGCAGCTTCTGATTTTAATAAACGAACCTAAGTTTGTTTCCAGTCAGCAACAAACACATATAAGTCGGGTCTCTAAAAGTTTGCAGTCTGCCAAGGAGTCGAGATACTGAGGGAGAGGAGGAGAAGGCAGCGCACGGAGGCGTCAGAACGCGGTGCTCTGATTGGACGGATTAGGGGTAGACCTAAATCTAGCAGCCTTTGTCTCTACTGCACTTGTCGAACGCGTTTACAACGCGGAACGCCGGCGTCCCGCGTTTGGTTTTCGCATTTGAACGCGTTCGATGAGTGGAGTGGAGGCAAAGGCTGGAAGCTTTAGGTCTACCCACTAATCGTTCGAACCGGAGCTCGGCGTTCTGACCACTTATTTCTATTGTAGTAGACTGGGTCATGGATCGGGAGCCCCTCGGTGGCAATACCGGCGACCGTTGCTTGACACCAGGCAGTACAGGCAAGTCAATGGGAGAAACACACAAAGTAGGAATATTCGAGCTTCTACGCGCTGCTCGAAGGCGAGTATTTTATAATGAGCTGCGATCACTATATTCGGGTGTTTTAAAATTGAAACTGTATTTTCAAGCTTTCAAATGCCGAATTAAAAAAAAATTGCCGGAGCACCACCGATTGTGCCGGCGTCGCTCGCTTCAGTCGCTAAATAAATGACACCTTCAACAAATGAACGACACGCTCCGATTTTAGTTTGTCACAGAAGCCCTCGCTGCAGTTCAAAGCAATAGCTCGCACCAGAAGTACTTTGTACAAGCCCTTTAAACCATGCGAATGTTCCGAGGAAAGGCCTTCTCACCTGTCGTCTGCGAAGCTCTGAGGACTTCGAGATCACGAACGACTCCACCTTGACTTTGGGCAACCATCGTTTCACTGAACCGCATCACTGTTTAAGCCCAACAAAGCCGGAGCCCTCGACCCTCAACCAGAAAATATTTTAAATAAATTGGTATTCCAACGCTTTTGATAATTGAGCCCCGAATATTAACCATCATTCCTGGAAAACACGGTACAAGTCTCATCGTCGAGAACAACCTGCTAAGGTAAGAAACTGCAGTTTTCCCCGTTTCTCGCATATAGTCCCATGCATCAGCTGCATGGTGTCAAGCGATGGCTGTCGGTGGTGGTGCTCAACCCAATCAAGACAAGCCTCGATCCGCGGTCTAACCAAATACAATAAATATCATTAGTTCTGACGTCCTGCCCGCGTTTGTCTCCTTTTTTTCCTCAGCTGCTCGGCACAAAGTTGTTTGAAATATTTAAAATTTGTTCTTGTTTCTTTTCTTTTTTACCAATTGTATTTGTTTAAAATTGTAGCGTGAATCAGTGTGTGTATATATTGAAAAGGAAAAGGAAAAAAGATGTTCGCATTTCGACCAAATGCGAACATATTTTTTTTTTCTTAAATATTAGGTGTGCGAATATTGAAATTTTCGAATACGAATCGAATACGAATAAGACAAAAAACGGGCTTCGAATATCGAATCGAATATCGAATATGTGTCTAGTAATGAAAAATTGCAAAACAAGAGGCTAACTGCAGGTTTTATTGCCTTTTTAATATAAATCAATGCAACTGCATTTTACTGGGCTGCAGCAGGCTAAAGATACTTCTAGTAATGCACTCATTACAAATTATCGTGTAGGAAAATTAACTGCTCAACGTGTTCAGAAAGTAAGCGCTCCCTACGCGCCGTGACAACATTTCCGCCAGTAGAAAGACCCTTTCACTCGGGAAACTTGCGAAATTTCACTAAAGTTTGAGGAAGTTCGATGAACAGTGTCGCCCGGCTGCTACACGAATATTTCGAATTTTAGGAAACAAATAATTTTGAAGGTAGTTTATTTTTTATTTTATAGAATGGTTACCAAGGTTTATACCGTATAAAAGCGAAAATATGCGCTTTTAACGCTTTCATTAGTTATTAATGTGAACCAGTGATGCCAATAAACCCAACAAATATTGCACTTTTCCTCCGCCTAATGGAATCAACTAGTTTTTTTTTTTAATTTTCGTGCATGCACACAAAGTTGAACTTCAGTCGAACCTTTGTCGAACATCACGTTGAAAGTTCGAAAAAGTCGAACTTGGTCGAACTCGAACCTGGGAAGGTTCGCGACATCCCTAGTTTTGACTGCGTGGGAGTGGCAGGAGTTTTTGTCGATGGCAATGCAACGTTCTGCTCGCACCCAGCTTTTTCTTTCTTTAATTTTCAAACATTTATATTAGCTAACACTCTCGAGATTTATTTTATATTTATATTTCACTCTCGAGGTTTATTTTATTGTATCAATTTATAGAACGCGCAATTACATCACATATTGCTATAAAAGTGACACACAACAAAGGGCTTGGTGAAAAAGAAACCGAAACTGATCTTGTCTTGCTGCCATCGGACAGATAGAAACGGAGCAGACCGATAGCGCACGCATCATACGCCTTCCTCAGTGAATAAACATATTCATAGGGAATGCGTGGCAGGCAGATTATTCGTTACTTGCTCGAATATTCGCAGTTTGTGCGAATATTCGCCATTTTTCCCGAATATTCGGCTTTGGCCGAATATTCGGGAACTTCCGAATATGCAATTTTCGAATCGAATACGTTTCGAATAAGGAAAATATTCGATTCGTATTCGAAATTTCGAATATTCGCACACCCCTACATTTGGTTAATCAGTTTTGAAGAAAAAAATGAGAAAAATGAAGCATAGAAAACTGTTGAGAGCTATTGTATTACAGTGTACTAGAATACGGGATGGTGTTGGGACGGGAGCGGCTCGCGTGAGGTCGTGTGGTGCAGATCGCGATAGGTGTCGACACCTGCGCATACGCAGCACCAGGGTCAGTATGGTGATGGTTACGCGCGTGCACCGCGTGCACGCGCGCGTGCGGCGGCACATGCGGACTGCAGCGACTTTCGGGTGTTTTGTCGATTACAGCGCCGCAATAAGTCGTCGACACGCGCAGCCTCAGACGATCCCATTGTCGAGTCGCGCCGGTCCAAACACTACCCCGCATTTTCGTACAATGTGGTTGCAGTGCACGTGAAACGTTCCGGTGTCTCGGTACTTCAGGGACGCTAGGTGGGTCTTGCTAAGCTCATTCGGCCCGTTCGGCTCTGGCGGTTTTGCGTGGGTCTTAACGCGGAGCATGTACTCTTGAAAGCAATTCCCGGAACAAAGAAACCAACAAAAATCGCGGTCTAAAAAAATTAACCAATTAGAATAGAGTTTGGGTGTGACGTCATACCTGGCTCAGCCAATCAGCATCAAGATAATTGGCGGCTTCACTAAGTTTTTGGACACCCCCCTCCCCAAACGAGGCAAAGAATGTTTCATGTTAACATGAAAATTACCAGACTGTCGTTGATTACAAATTAACATTTATAGCCTTTGCAGGGCCTCAGAATTCAGTATACGATTCGGTATAAATTTGTATACTGAAAGCACAATATTAATATTGTAAAAAAAATATTATAATTAGTAAAAGCGTCCGACGACTTCGGTTTTAGCCAGACCTATTATTCACTGGATTTCTCGGAGGCGCCTACTTTCAGTTCCTAGTCCTACCCGTGACGTCATGACCAAGATAGCCAGTAGTGAACGACAAGTCTGATGTGTGCAAAAACTCCTGTTCATTCTGGTGAACCCTTGTCGTGAATGCATTACGTGTAGGGTTCCACGTTTTTTGGATTTACTTTTAAGTCTGGGGTGTTGTTTCGGGGTCTTTTTTCCGGAATCGCTGTTTTTCGGTGTTTGTATCAAGCTCCGGGCAAGATATCAAGGTTTATTCGGGCGAATGCTGTAAAACGAACGCATATCTATATATCCGGGTGCTATTCAAGGGCCCATGGAACTTACGCGAGTGACCCAAATACTTAAAGAAACGTCATCCCGGTACCGACAAGAGTAGGAGACGGAGGCCTGGGGTGAAATATGAAATCCCCCCCCCCCCGAAAAGAAAAACGTTTAGGGGCAGATAGTACAGGTTGTGTTCAGGGTCACATGAACAATGCTGCAGATTTCCTTTCCCAAAACCGGGCATTTCCTTATTCAAGGGCAGCTCCACCCTAGTTATGCTCGCGTTATGATTCCTCATGCTTGGATACGGAATGCTGTCGATGGATTTGGATGTATTGCACGCACAATACGCTCATCCGCGTTTATCAAAATGATCAACAAAAGCGCAAATTTATACAACGAGACGAATGGTCTTGGTCATTCGGAAGCCAGCTTCGCGCGCTAAAAGTCGCCTACTACTGCAGGCTCCCTTGAGTCAAAATACTCCGGCTGCTTGCACTCCGGTTCGCCTCGTCCTCGCCGGTGCCGAGTGAGGCCTCGGGTTGCGGACATCACGGTCCGAGGTCCGATTGCCGTCGAGCGACATGCTGAATTTCGCCATTCATTTATTTATTTAGTGAAATTTCATAGAGGTCCCTTCAAGATGAGCATTATATAAGGGGTGGGACAAACATTTCGAGGGGAAAAAACAAACTAAAAATATAACAACACTAAACTTTTCTGGAGCACAAAAAAATCAAAGCACAAAGAAAAACAATTTAAAACACACACCATTCAATAATAAAATTTGATCACACAGAACCACTACAATCTTAAATTAGAAACGATCGAACACAAATCATATAATCCCGAAATGACTAGAAATAAGACCCCCAAAAACGTTCGGCGTTCAATTCGGTGACAATGGGATTAGGGAGATCATTCCTCGAGACGACTTATTTGGAGAAAAAGAATATTGAAATGAAGAGGTTACTCAGATGTTAGCGATGAATTTTGCATGAGTGATTAAGACGATACGTAAAGAAGGATCAGTTGAGGAGACTATGGGAGTGAGAAGGCTTGTAGAAAATGCGGTAAAGGGGGCTTGCGTTTAAAGGCGAACTCTGGAAGGTCGGCTTTTTGCTTTATGAGGTGATGCTTAGACAACGGGAATATTCAGAAAAAAAAAAACGCGTGACTCGATTTTGAAAATCTTTGAATTCGGTAATGAGATATGCATGACAAGGATGCCAAATGCTGGATACGTATTCTATCTTAGGCGGCATTAATCAGAGATATGCAGTGTTCCTTAGGTTAGAAGGAGCACAAAGAAAAGTATGTTTTGAGAAACTCAGATAGCGATTGCAGGATGACGACAGTAATTGAACGTGATATTTCAATGACAGGTGTGAATCGACATGAACACCAATGTCATGATAAGAAACAGCTCGAAAATACAAAGACACAGAGTAGAGAGCACACAGGACAAGGCGCTGACTATGAACTATATATATTCACCGCCTTTCTCATCGGATAATGGGTGTCGCCTCGAGATGTGGGGTGAATGCCGTTTTTTTTTCAGCCCGCAACAGAGTGAGAAGGATTGTCACCGCGATAATGCGAGGTCAAGAATGTTTGAAGAAGAGGAGTGGATCGGCTGGGCACTTTCACGAGCTGCGAGAGGTTGAAGTCGGGGCAAGCGTCGATGAAACTTTTATATTCAGCAGAGTTACAAGCATGATTCTGCGTCCAATCAATGAATGGATGATTGAAATCTCATAAAATAATAAAAAGAGCAACCAGTAGACCGTGAAGACAGGCTACAAATGGCATCGTGAAATGCAGAAGCGGAACGCTTTCTGAAGTCGGGTGTTATGTAAACCACTCCAAGAACCATACTGGTAGACTTGTCTCTTAAGTAACACCCTGCGCATTCAAAACCAGCGTCCAATAATATAGGTGCACTGATTGTGTTTTTCCTAACAGCAACCATTATCCAACCTCCAGTTCATTGCTCTCGTTCGTGACGAAATATATTAAAAGAAGACACCCTAAAAATAGCTGAGTCAGCCACTCCGTCGTTTAGACACGTTTCGGTGAGAGCAACAATGTCAGCAGAGCAGGACTATATCATAGAGGAGATATTGTTGCGTTTTAATAGCACGCTCCGAATAGTGGTGCACAATAAATTTAAGGATTTTATTTCTGTAAGACACGAAGGAACCGTGGGTACATGAGGGTTAACAATCTACGAAGTAATGAGCACCAAGGATCTAGGCAAAGCATTTGGCGTTGGCGAAAAATGAGCACTTCATGCTTCAAACTTATTGGTGGTATCCAGTGTTACAGCAGTTCCAGCACCATTGTCCTAAACACACTCTTCTTCATCCACAAAACGTTTATCAAAACACAAGCGTACTTTGTCACCAACCTTTTCACAGTTGTAGAAAATTGGAGCAGATTGCTATGTTTGGTTCTAACATCCTCCGAGTAATCACTGTTTATGGGCACCCCGCGTCCGCTAGGAGCCGCTACCGATCGCCCAGCGAACAGCGCCGCGCGCGGCCACCTTTGAGTCACCGTAGGGAGAGCGGTAGAGCTCCTGTACCGCCCCGGCTGCTCCCGCGCTTCCACTAATGTGGTAGCCCAAGCAGGTATGTGGACCTTGTAACACCCACCGGTGTACCACTGCAGTCGAGCTGGGACTGCCGAGGTCGCTTCCTGATGCGTACGCGCGACGCCACTGCGAGAAGCGCGCATACCGGCACTGAGCTAGATTGTAGGAAGGGAGCCGAGAACTCGACAAGTTGCATTTATGCAGCTTTTTTCCTCTGTCTCCTTCCATCATGGATGTGATGGAGAAATAAACATTGATTATTATATGCAGGGTGCCCCATACTGAACTCAGCGCCTTTTAGTTTGAAACCGTTTGAGAAAACGCTTCCAATTTATTCGTTCTTTAAACTTTGGCTATTATCGCCGCCTCTTTAGCAGTTGAAAAAGGGCCAACTCGATGAGCACTCGAATTACTGTCTACAGTTTTACCCATTCTAGGTTCACAACACTCCTTTATCAACTTCGCCGAATCCATCTATGTTTCGCGTTCACCCGTTTCTTTGATTGCAATAAAAAGATAAGGTTGCCTATTCGCGACCGGTTTCCTAATCGTCAACTTTAGCTGGAACATGAGACACGACGTCGTCACGACGCGCCCCGTTCGCCGGCTGTGCACCTTTGAACTCGTACACACATGATCCCTTTCTAACGCCGAAAATCTTTCTTCAAGTGATTTTATTGCCAGATCGGTGTTCTTCATACTGTCCTCGAGGTTTCTAATACTGCTCTTGCATCGTCGCTTGACCGATGTCCAACTTTTGAAAAATGGTAAGAACCTCCGTCAGCTGTTCCCTCTGTGCTTTTGACATAGGACCGGGACACTATATAACCGAAAAGACTCTAAGTGAGCAGGCGAGCTGTTGGTAGCAAATTATGTCGTGCAGAAAAGAAAATAGACTTTTTGTCAAAGGAGCAGACAAAGAAGGAAACGTCTCAATTATAAACATTTCTCATATGTGAGTGAGTGAATGAGTGATTTATTCGCACTTAAAATGGTGCGCACACGTTAACGGCAATAACCTGTCGTTAACCCATCTCGAGGTTCGGTCCCACGTACTTGAACTCGCATGCTAACGGTATCGCGTACACCACACTCGCTACACAAGGAACATAAGGTTCCCAATGAGCCTTAGACTACTTCTATGGTTTGAGTGAAATCGAGTCAACCTGCTCATTTTGAAATCCGAGGAGAATACTGCGTCTACTCCAAACTTGAGCAAACCTTTAGGTTTTAGGAAATCCCATGGAAATACGGGATCACTGCTATCTTCTTGCTTGTTTGTTCCTGCTTGCTAGACATTATTAGAGACGTTACTAGTGCTCTTTAATCTATGTACAGGTATTTACAGGAGATGTGCTCTTGGCAACAGACCGGGCATCGGCAGCTAGTTGGGGTAGGCCATCAGTTCCATGATTTGCTCGCGCGTTGTTCTCGAGACTGTCTGTTGGTTGTCGTCGTCGTTAGTCCGACACCAGACGCACACGCGCGAACAAGATGATGTCTGAGATGCAGCATTCCTCCCTCCTTAAGGTGAATATCGGTCAACAGGTTTCTTGGGTCTTGTCGACCGCCGAACAGCTGGGACGGCCTCGTCTTCCGCTGCGTCAGACTGCGCTGGTGCGGCTGCATCTTGATGGGGTGGTTCAGGCGTCTTGCTCACCGGTGGCGTCTTGCTCACCGGTGGTGCAGGTGCCGTGCTCTCTCTTGGACGAAGTTGGTCCATGTGCCGTTTCAGCTCTCCTGCTGACGTCTTGACCGTGATCATGCGGGAACCCGTTGTTTCTTTAACTGTCCCCGGAAGCCACTTTTCCCCTTCCCCAAAGTTGCGTGCCCAGACGGAGTCGCCAGGGCAAAGCTTACTCGCAGTATCTCCCTCTGAGCAGAGAGGAAAAGAGACAGGAGGCGGAAGGCAGGTATCCAGGCGGGAGCGGATTTGGTATCCTAAAAGCCGCTGGGACGGAGATCTTGCATCCTCCAATGGCGTCCTACGGTAGTTGAATAGCACCTTTGCGAGGCGCATAGACAAACTACCGGTCTGAAGTTTCTTGAGACCCTCCTTGATGGTGTGTACGGCTCTCTCCGCGAGGCCGTTCGATTGTGGGTGGTACGGAGCTGTGCGCAAGTGTTTCACGTTGTTGTTGGACAAAAACATGGCAAACGCTTCGGATGTAAACTGAGTGCCATTGTCACTCACGATGGTTCTCGGTATGCCAAACCGGCTAAAAATCTCGCGTAGTGCCGTGATTGTGGACTCGGTCGTGGCATGTTGCATAGCGATTGCCTCTATCCACTTCGAGTGCGAATCCACCGCAACCAAGATCATCGCACCGTTTACTGGACCAGCGAAATCCAGGTGAACACGCGACCAGTTCTCCTGAGTCAAAGGCCAATTAACAGGAGTCTTCGCCGGCGGCATCGACCTTGCTTGTACGCAGGTGTGGCAATTTCTCGCCAGACGTTCGATCTCACCGTCAAGTCCAGGCCACCACACGATTGTACGTGCGACAGACTTCATTGCTGAGGCACCCTGGTGCGTCTCGTGCAGAAGCTGCAGCATCTGGTCTCGTGCGGGCTCAGGAACAATGACTCGGTGGCCCCAGTAGATAAGACCTTGGACGACGGTCATTTCTAGCCTCCTAGTAAAATACGCTTGCATGCGTGGATCAGACACTTTCCTCTCCCGAGGCCAACCTCCGAGAATGTAGGACTTCACTGTACGGAGGACCTCATCCTTCAAGGTCAGTTGGCGGAGCACTTGTGACGAAAGATGAGTATTGTCGAGCTGTTGAAGCGAATGGACATACTCAGGTAGCTCATCGGTTGCTTCCTCGGGAGTCTCCAGTGGAAGTCGACTGAGTGCGTCGGCGTTTTGGTTGTCTGGCCCAGGCTTATACTCTATCCTGTAGTTGTAAGCTCCTAGCAGCAAAGACCAGCGCTGAATCCGAGCCGCGGCCATGACTGGTGTCGGGCGGTCCTCACGAAACAGTCCAACCAAAGGCTTGTGATCTGTGACTAAAATAAACGATCGACCAAGCAGATAGTCGCGGAACCTAGACACTCCGAACACCAACGCCAATGCTTCACGCTCGAGTTGAGAGTAGTTTCTCTCGGCCTTTGACAGTCTTCGGGATCGGAACCCAATTGGCTTGTCTATGTTTCCAACGCGATGCGACAACACCGCTCCTATTCCGTACGGCGATGCGTCGCACTCCAGGCGCAATGGCTTCGCTGGGTCGAAGTGCGTGAGCATCTTTGCTTGTCGCAGTGCTTGTTTTGACTTCTCGAACGATTCTTGCTGCTCGCGACCCCAGGTCCAGCGGCGATCCTTGGCTAGAAGGTCGTAGAGTGGAGCGAGCAAAGTAGCCATGTTCGGAAGAAACTTGCTGTAGTATGTTAGAAGCCCGATGTAGGAACGTAATTCGCTTACGTTCGTAGGACTTGGAGCCTTCATCACAGCATCCAGGTTCTTCTCCAGAGGCTGCAGTCCGTCGCTGCTGATCTTGTGTCCCAGGTAGAAGACTTCTGGCATCCGGAAGGTGCACTTGTCCTTCCTTAACTTGACGCCGTTTTCTCGGAAGCACCTCAGAACCGCCTTGAGGCTCTTTCCACCATCTTCTTTCTTTTCTGCCACCAGGACATCATCCAAATACGCCTGCACGCCTGGAATACCCTTCAGCATAGTCTCCATAGTACGCTGAAAAATAGCGGGCGCGGAAGACACTCCAAACGGCAGACGGTTGTAACAAAACAATCCTCGATGGGTATTGATGACCGTCAGTTTCTTAGCCTCTTCGTCAAGGGGAATCTGATTGTAAGCGTCGCGAAGATCCAGCGTGCTGTACACGTCTCCCTCGTGGAGAGCGGCGAAGAGGTCATCAATCACAGGTAGCGGATATTGCTCTGTAACGCATGCCGCGTTCACGGTTAGCTTGTAATCGCCGCAAATTCTGACTGACCCGTCCTTCTTCGTAACCGGCACGATCGGGGTTGCCCACTCTGAGTGTGCCACCGGAGACAGAACGCCGTTCTTCACTAGCCTGTCGAGCTCGTCAGAAACCTTGTCCCTCATAGCATACGAAAGAGGTCTAGCCTTGAAGAACTTTAGAACCGACCCCTCCTTGACATACAGGTGTGCGGGTGGAATCTCGAACAGTCCTAGCGTTGGCTCAAATACCTCTTCGTACTCGGTCAAGATTTTATCCAGATCCTCCCCTTTACATTGGCTTTTCACGTTGGACACACTGAGAACAGGAGTCCCCAAGTTGTTTAGTGCTTGGATCAGGTCTCGGCCACACAAACATGGTCCTGGCCGGCGAAGTACAGTCATCGACGCTGTGACAGTCTTGTCGGCATACGAAACAGGAAGCGTGAGCTTACCGGCAATCGGCAGTGGCCCCAAGTAGCAAGACAACTTCAGGGTTGACTTCTCCAGTCTTGGCCAACTCTCCCTGTGCTGGTTGTAAACGTCCCAGGATATCACGCACACAGGTGATCCCGTGTCGATCTCCATGATAATGTCGACTCCGCCCCAACAGAACTTGCGCCGAACTGGACCGACGATCTTGTTCTCCTCGATCGGATTTTGTTTCAGGGACAGCAGGTGCGAGGAGAATGCTGTGTCGCCGTCCTCAGCGGAGTTTTCGGTTAGTGCGAACGTCCTCTGTTGTCGCTTGCCCTTAAAGCGACACATTATTGCGATGTGTCCCTTCTTTCCACACTGGAAACACTTCGCATGCTTGAACGTGCAGGCCATCTCGGAGTGTTCCTTGCTGCCGCACCGTTCGCACGCTAGCGATGGTCCACGTTCTTCCTTGCTGTACTGGCGTGACGGTCCCGGTCGTTGCTTACCCGCCAGTTTGTGCAGTTCCGGCTCTGACTTCACGTCTGAAGGCTTCATGAGCTTGACACCTTGTCTCGCCGCCTCCGCCGCCAGCACGATGTTCTCAGTTTCCTGCAATGTCAACTTGGGCCTGGAAAGTAGTGCCTTCTGAACGTCGGTATTTCGAATTCCGCACACTATCTTGTCTCGTAGCATGCGGTCTAACATGTCGCCGAAGTTGCATTTATCGGCCAGCTGCCGAAGTTCCACGATGAATTGCTGAGCCGATTCTTCCTCTTTCTGAACCCTCGTGAAAAATTTGAAGCTTTCAGCTATCTCGTTCGGTCTCGGTGCGTAAAATTCTTCAAGAATTTCAATCGCGTGAGAGTAGGTTAGTTCTTTAACCTTCCTTGGCGCGCAACGCCCACTCAAGACGTCTATTGCTCTTGAGCCCAGTGCCAAAACGAGAAGCGCTCTCTTCTTTACATCGTCCACGATGCCGTTTCCCTCGAAGTAGGACTCAATGCGGATAATATACGAAGTCCACTTATCTTTCGTCTCGTCGAACTGTGGTACTTGGTACGTCATCACCGCAGACTCGGAGTTACGTCCGTTGACTTCAGAGGCTGGTTCGGTACTCGTCGCCATTGCTAGACATTATTAGAGACGTTACTAGTGCTCTTTAATCTATGTACAGGTATTTACAGGAGATGTGCTCTTGGCAACAGACCGGGCATCGGCAGCTAGTTGGGGTAGGCCCTCAGTTCCATGATTTGCTCGCGCGTTGTTCTCGAGACTGTCTGTTGGTTGTCGTCGTCGTTAGTCCGACACCAGACGCACACGCGCGAACAAGATGATGTCTGAGATGCAGCACTGCTGCTGACGGCCATCGTTAAACTTAAATTCCAATCGACTTCTTATGTATTCCTCTTGATATCTTGCAGCTTTTTGCCTCATTCATTGTTCCTTCATCGTATTGCCCTTAAAATGAGTGCGCTATTTGCGCAACGATATTGTTATTGGTGGTTCAACAACCCCTGATTTTATTGATTTAGCGTGAAAACTATTTCTATTTAACACCAGGTTTTCGGATTTTTTTCCTATACTCCAAGCAAAGACTTTGCTCTACATGTAAGCGTAAATAAAAAAAAAAATATATATATATATAGGATCCAATCTTTAGGTTGTTCCGTTGTAAACGTAAGCTCTGGGGCTGCTGTTCTTATGATCGATTCCAAACCCCGACTAAAAGATTTTTTCTTTTCAGCACTACAGTCTCAGGCGTGAAGCAAGAGGACACTACATAGGACCGGGACAAAGGAGTACGACACTTTCAGCAGAAATAGATTAGTGGAACGAAAGCATTTCGCACATTTAAAGTAGGTAACCTGAAGCAAAACACCCCGTGAGTATAGCATGCCGGCCGTGTCGCGCGCCAGCATCGAAGTGGCAGATGGGTCATTTTGTAGATGATGATCCCGCGACGGTAAGGGAAACGTCCCTTGGCGATTGACCAAATAAAAGCGCTCAAGAGTGATCACCACTGGTTTCTGCTGATCAGAAGATCACGAAGAGCCACCCTACAGTCAGAGGAGAGCCGTTCTGCTTCCACTGCTTCCCATGACCAGGCGCAGGAGTTGACGATCAAGCTTGGTGAAGATAATGCCAGGAAGAACAGCACATGAAGCATAACGCCCCGTGAGCATCGCATGCTGGTCGTGTCGCGCCATCATTATTTAAGATTAATTATTGCGGAGAATGTCTTTATCAATGCTTTATATGCTTATGCACAGCTTGCTGTGGGCAATAGGCCCTTTCCGGAATTCAGTGCCATCTGGTGACTCAAATGGCGCAGTTTAACTTTTACCGTACTAATGGCGGCAATGAACCTGTGGTCTGCAGTATTTTATGGGGCACCGTCACTTTCGCAAGTCAACGGTAAACGAGAACGCGCGCTTCACTGTACAGTTCTTTTTCAATCTCTTTCAGTGTCGATGGCGAAAATTATGTAACCAGTCAGAACGAAGCACCAGCCCACATAGACGCCTCGATAAAGTTATATACATCAAGGGGGTTTAAAGCCGAGTGTGTGCTACTAACAGATTGACTGGGCCCGAGTTAGAAATGGACGTTTACGCAGCTCTTGCATCCAATTCCTGATTCACGCCGCGCTAACGTCTAAAATGTATAGGCATCGAATCATCTGCTTAGGGGCATCTTCAACTTCTTCCTTCATCACTAAACAGAAGGCCGCCATTAGTATAGCAGATTTGCCATTTTTCAGATGAAGAGAGTGATTAAAGTTGCCAGTCTGAATTCCGGAAAGGGTCTATAGCACTCGTATTCTTTCGTACTTAGTTCCAGAACGTTTGCGCCCAACCGCCAGGATTGCAATATCTAACAGCATGATACTGCGGCTTTTGTGACGTTATTTTTTGTCACTTCGGGACCACATTTGAAACATTGGTGAATAGGACGCTAAACACATGAACCAGTGACGCGTTTCATGTGCCGTAGTCAACGCCACAACGTTATTGTAAAGTGAATAAGGATTGGGACCTTAGAATTAAGGCAGAGGGAGCTGTAGTTTATAGAGCACAAGAGCTGGTGTACACCCCGTTGCGACGCTTTAACAGTTATTTATTAAAGTGTCGCAACGGGTTATAGTGCTCATGTTCTACGAGTGACAGCTCCGGATACGTGAGAAAACACACATGGAGATGGTCAGTGGAAGAACCACGTCAAGTTCTGCTCCAACCCTTGTAACCGACTTCATCTCAACTTTGCAAGATGCACAGGCCTTCGCATTGTATCATCGGAAAAAGGTACAAGCACTCCAGCGTGAAAGGACAACAGGGGACAACGAGTGGTGCATTACGTCGACGATTTGGTGTTGCGCGGACGAACAATACTTTGAGTGATAGAAAAATAATACTCAGCCACGCTTGCAGTGCGGAGGTCTAAACCGTATGTGATCATGCCGAGAGTCGGGTGCAATGAATACCGCCGCCAGGACACCAAGATTGAGTGGGCGAACAACGGGTTTTGCCCATGCGGACCAGCTAATTACATACCACGCAGGCTGAATTTTAACCCTCTGTTTAATTTGTAATGGGAAGCGACTATTAGAATGCGAAGCAGCCGGCCCACCAGTGGCTTATGCGTCCGGAGGTGAATAAAGAACGGGGGCAGCGCGCGCTGAGATTCCTGCTCTGAGCGCTTGATGGAGTAGGAACAGTGTTAACTGCGACAATACGCCGAGGGATCATGAACCCCTGGAAGCTCGACAGCTCACACGATTGCCACAAACAACTTGACCACGATTCCTTTAAATTTTCCCACGAAACCTCGTCGACTTCATCAAAATAATCGCAATCAAGGAGTCTATCCAGCCGAATCATCCTGGTCTATTTTTTTATTTAAAAATTTGCACTCAACGTTCTTTCTTACATTTTTGATGCGTTGAGTAAACGGACAAATAATGTTTATGGCAATGTGCCTTTGACAGAAATGTATAGAGACGGGACAGTCTATCCAATTTCAGCGGATTGCTATGTACCAAGTAGAACAGTTTTTGGGCTACAATTTCGGTTTTGTCTGGCAATTTAACGCCCTAAAAAGTAAAACCAAAAACTCTTTGCTGTAAATTGCCAAGGAGGTGCCAGAGTTAGGCTTTTCTGCCTGATAGGTATGGTGTCCCCTGGCTTCTTTGGGCCGAATTAAAACTTTTGACTTGGCTAGTTGGTTCATTATAACCTAAAATAACTTAAAATCGAAAAAAAAAAATCACGGACTAGGAAGAGGCACATGCAACACGAACTTGCGCTAACTTTCAACTGATTTAATAAAGGGATTAATACCAGCACACATGCATAAACACTCTTGCCTATTTTGCCAACTGCGTCAGCATGGCTTCGACTGCGTCAGCACGCCCTCGATTTTACTAAATGACAAGGAAGTTTCTTTTCTCGATCGTTTTCTATAGACATGCTGTTAAACTGATTTGAATGTTCGAGCATTGTCAGGTGTTGTTTGTGTTTATATGATAGCTTTTATCACGAGGGGTCTGAAAGATAGGAACGAGTTTTTTCGCATGTGTGCTGGTTTGACTGCTTCGATTAAATCGGCTGAAAGTTAGCGCCAGTACGTGTTGTGTACGTCTCTTCCTTGTCCGTGTTTTTTGCGGCCTCAGTTTCCGAGGTAACGCCATAATCAGCCTTCTCGTCTGGTTTTTCAGTTCTTACGTGGCAACTTCGGGCCTAAATTGGCAAACAAGTGCCGGAATTAGGCTTCACTGCTGGTTATTTGGTTGATACGTGGTATTTTTGGCAAGAGTCCGACAATTCGATAATTATGTGCCGAACGAGAGAGAAGCCAAAGCAAATCCAAAGAAAAGAACTTTGGCACTAACTAACGACTTCGAGCAAGACCTTATTAGACCCAAGTTACGTGAGGACCCCTTACGAAAATGGCATATATCTGAACTTATATTAAAAAAAATAGATACGGTTATATAAACAATTGGGCAGATCTGGCGATATCAAGTAAATCAGTTTATATAAGCCTTATTAAGCCAGATCTGCCCAATTTTTTATATAACCGTATCAGGGTCTTGTTATGGAGATATCAAGACCCTGATAACCTTGATATACAGTTTTTTTTTTATTCTTGTAGATTTGTTTTTAAAAAAGCCATGAAACCTACACTTATGCGGTTTGTGCGAGTGAGTTATACGCCCAGGGGGACATTATGTGGGTGGCTAATCTTTGCAATAAGTCGGCTAATGATTTGAAATTCACCACTTGTTTTTTTAAATTAGTGAAAATAGACATATGGTTCCAATTAGAAACTTGCTGAACGTCGTCCAAAATCCCTAAATCAGTCATTTTCAGAAAGACTCTAGCGCGTGAGAAAGTTACCACTCGTAGAGCAGGTACAAAGCTAGTGGTGTCGGTCAGGCGCCAGCGCAATTTTTCCGTCTCTTATCTAGCCACAGCCTTGTACCTGGTCCACGAGTGGTAACTTCAGCGCACTACTGCGCTTCACACGCACTCAGTCTTTCTAAAAATTACTGATTTATGGGTTTTGGACGGCGCTCAGCAAGTTTCTAATTGAAACCATGTCTATTTCCACTAATTAAAAGTAAATTTTAATTAATTAGCCGACTCATCGCAAAGATTAGAAAACTACGATTGTCCCCCTGGGCGTATACTCCTCGCACAAACCCATAAGTGATAGATTTCACGGCTTCTTTTAAAACAAATCTGCAAGAATAAAAAGAAAAATAACACCCGGTATATAGGCATTGCACGTACGTCACATCATGACATCGAACACCGGTATCCACCATGCTGGTGGTTGACTCTTCGACCCTGCATAGCGAGAGCAATGGTAAACTGTGCCGCGCTCGGCTGTAGCGACGATCGTCCGATCGTTTCGTCGGCATGAACCGCGAGACAGTGTCCCTCAAGCTAGAGAAAGTATGAGTGGCAGGAGAGAGGACACGCCCGCGGATTACCGAGTTTGCGGCACGCATCTCATAGCGGCGAGCAACTGCACTTTTCTACCGTTGTTTACGTTCGCGCACGCCTATGCATCGGCTTTTGCCCATTCGTGGTGTAGATGCCCTTTGTCTTTCGTTACATAACGCCGTTTCCCCGCTTCGAGCGATTGTCGCGCCGCGAGGCCCGGCCCGTCAGGGGATCGGTTTGTGCCGTCTGCGAGACGGTAACCTTTGGCAAGGAGCAAGGTATGTAGGCAAGCCGGTTAGGAAACATCATAATATGAAACCCTGAGTCAATGAGAGTTGTACGTTATTTGATTTATCCTTATCTCAGGGTTTAGATTATGACGGTAACCTAGCGTTGTTTACCAGTATTTCGCAAAATCGTAACAATCTTTTTACAAGCGACTCGTAAAGCCGCGCGTCAAATTTTAGAACGCGCAATTAAGATTCTTTGTTGTTGTCCTTCTTGGCGACACGTCAAAACTTTGTCGGCGGCATATCGTAACTTTCTGCTTGTAGCGCAATCTCACCAATGCCGAAACATTCTGGCACAATTATTCTCCCGGCTGCCAGGAGATAGACACGACCTAATTCTAGAAATAATCCTAGAAGAGTACCTTTAGGAAAACGATCTATTGTCGCGAAGTAGGTTGCAGCGCACTTACGTTGACGAGACGGGACTTGAAAGGTAATCCCAGATAGATGTCGACACGGCCACGACGGAATCACCACTCAAACACAAAAACGAGAAGGAAGGTGTCCGTGAAGAATCAACACGATGTAGCACAACCTGTCACTTTTAAAAACGAGCACTGAACGCATCACAAAAATTCTTGGGCTTCTTTGAAATCGCTTGCAGAAGCAGAAATTCGCAGCTGCCACGCGGGCGCAGACCACACCTAACTGCATGGATCCGCATCCGTAAAACCACGTGACCACGCACATTCTATCCCGCTTTCAGCTTAGGGAGAGAGAGAAAAGGAGAGAAGGACAGGCCAAAACGGGAGTGCACAAACAAAGGACTTATCTTATGGGAATCAACGTGCGGATTCGTCACTTGTACCCAAGGCTGATAGTGCAGTGAATGCTATGTGTGGCCTTGGGCTCCAGGCAGGTGCTGTGTTCTGCTTCATCACCAGCTTCTAGACTGTAGTCACGTGACCCTAACCGGAGACACGATTGGCCTAAAACATGCATAGCGTCTACCCTGCTGTCAATACCGAGTGAACATAGAGCTCTCTGACGTCCAACTTCTGAACTTCCAAACTGTCTAGCTCGAAAGTGACCGAAAATGGTGCGAGTTTGAAGATACTATGTTTTACGCCGTATAACCCAGATCATAATTTAAAATGAAGAAATAAGCGCGACTATTTTTTTTTGCGCACGATGTCCACAAATAAATAAATAAAGAAATAAATGTGTATATATATATTTTTTACCAATAAATTTAAAATTATGAGTACACTCTTAGGTTCGCGTTTTTAAATTTCAAATATTTTTACGAAAGAGTTGCACATAAAAGACACCACTTTCAACACACGATGAATCGCAGACGCTCGCAAGCGGTTACGATGCTGCGCGAAAGGTTTTTGAAAGATGCTGCGTAGGGCGCAACGGCTTCGCAGGCGTTCGAAGGAAAAAGGATTCGGGACGATCAGTAGCGTCTTGCATCTTCAGTAGCTAACGGTTCGTGTTTCCCCGCTCAATACAGCGGGGAAACACGAACAAAATTAGTTTCACTGCTAGATTTAGCGGGAAATTGACGTCAAGTGATATAAGTACCAATTCAATTTCTCGCTAAATTTAGCGGGGTGGTTACTTGACGGCGACGCCGACACCGCTTAACTCGGAAACGGGCGCCTATGAGCTGCGATCTCAAATCCATTATTTGATTAACTCGCTTTCCGATCTTATGCACTTCGTCATAATGTCACACGTCAAACATACAACCAATTATTTCATTTGTCTTTCAATCTTCAAAATGTGCAATTGGTTAATTGGTCCAAATACCTGGAATAACTTCACTTTAACGATGTTAACAATAATTAACCAATTATTTGAGACTCATGCAATATAGATCAATCAACTTGTCTTGGCGAGTACATATGACTTATTGCTTGCACGACCGAAACGGGCCCATATATCATTATCAGGGGCAATATTTGCACGCGTATATCGCGAAATAAGGCCGTATTTACGCACTTATACGGCCGCATCTGGCAGTATTAGCGCGCTTATATGGCGATATCGGGGCGTATTTGCTCCCATATATTCCCTATCTGACTACTTATATTATCATATCTGCCCGTATATAAAATATATCAGGGCCATATCTGACATTTTCGTACGGGGAGCGACGCGAAAAGCTTTTCATTTCAGTCCATTTTATTTATTTCTCATTAAGAACCCCGTGAGTGCATTACATAAGAAGGGGGGGGGAAGCTTGTGGGGTAATACAGAACAAGTGAACACAAAAATAGAAAAAAAAATTATGTAAAATCAATAGTCACAGTAATGCATGTTAAAATGGTTCAAATTTATTGGATATGTGCAGTCACTGATTGGCGAAAAGTGTAGTGATCAGTAATAACGATGATTTTTTCTAGGAAGAGAGTTCCAGATAGTAATGGCATGAGGGAAAATGACGTATTAAAGGCTAGCGTTTTGCCTGTAATGCGTTTGATGCAACGGCTGTGACTGAGACGTGACAAAATTCTGTCAGGAGGCGATATCAAGGAGTCAGATAAGTTGGTGCTGGTGTGGTAGAAGTTATGTAAGAGACGTAGTCAGAGATTATTCTGCTGTCAGAGAGCAGTGGAAGGCTCCGAGGTAAGTTTAAGCTGCGTCGCACTGGTGTCGCGGGAGTATGTCTCATGAAATAATAATGACAGTTTATTTCCATTACACCTAATCGGTGGAGCCAAGAAAAAAAGCCGCGCTACGCGGCCAGCGGGTTTTCGGCCCCAGTACATTCTTCAGAAGCATCGGAAATATCAATATACAAAAAAATCGCGCATAATCACAATGAATACGAAAAAAAGAAGAAAATAACAAGAAAATGAAAACGTCACTGAGCACCATATTAGTTGACATTCGCAAATCCAACACAAAACATACTTTTAAACTAAGAAAAAAAATAGCACCAATCTATATATACAAAATCTGTATGACAGAGCGCAATTCACCCAAACTTAATGTATCTAAAAAGACCCCTTCAGAATGCAATACATTTAGAAGCTTTGGGATTCGGTATGCTAACATTTCCTTTCCAGTGTTTAGCCGACACGTTGGTACGTGCCAGTAATCTGGATTACGAATTTGGTATGGTACGATATGTTGTTGCAAAGCAGACAATTCTACCAGGAATGAAGTGTTGTAAAGAAAGTTTGTTCTAAGTTTTGTGGATAGCCTATAGTTATAAAGATTATGAGTACTGAGTATGTTATAAGTTTTAAACAGGTATTCCGCGTGCGAAAGATAAGGAACCGCTGCAATTACTCGCAACATTTCTTTCTTGAAGCAGGTGAAGCATTTTCAAGATTAGTTGCAGTGGTAGTACCTTTAACCAACGAACAATAATTTAAATGCGAATAAAATATTGATTTGTATAATAATATTTTAATCAGATGTAGGAAGTATATTCCGATGCCGACATATAATACCCACCGTTCTTGACCATTTTTAATTTAAAATATTCTGTATGTTTATTCCAGGACATATTCGAGAAAACACTACTCCAAGTGTTTTAAAATTATCAGTTGATACGATATTTACTAAGTTTAAAGCAATGGTGTTTATTGAAGGAGAATTTTATGCTTAGGTCGAAATAGTACTGCTTTAGTTTTACTTATATTCATTTTCAAAGCGTTCTTTTTTGTCCATACCGATATCTGGCTTAACAATCGGTTCACTTTTGACAGGAGCTCCTCAGGATCGTCCGCAGCATACAGAAGTGTTGTATCGTCAGCATATATTATCAATTTAGCTGTTTGGTCAATATTTGCAATATCATTTACATATACGTTAAAGAGAAAAGGGCCTAAGATACTCCCTTCTGGTACTCGAGAGGCTATGAGTTTTATACTGGGTGAGAAATTATTACAGCAACACATATTGTTTAAGATTTTCGAGATATGATTGCAATAAAATAAGGAGACATTCCGCGTACTCCATAACATTCAAGTTTCTGCAACAAGAGCTTGTGTTTCAAATGATCAAAGCTTTCGTAAAATCAATATAAACTCCCAAACTAGTTTTCTATCTTCTAGTTTACGTAAAATGAATTCCTTTTCTTCAAGTAACGCAAGCTCAGTGGAACGGTGCTTTCGAAATCCAAACTGGGATTTTGTAATTAGCTGATGCTTATCAAAAAATTTTGAGAGTCGTGTATGAATAAGTTTTTCTAGCCCCTTTGAAAATACAGGCAGTATGGAAACTGGTCTATAATTGTTTACATAATTTGTATCACTTTTCTTATGCAGTACAGAAACTTTTTCTATCTGCATACGCTCAGGAAATACGCCTTCAAATATACTTAAGTTTAATATGCAAGTTAAATAAGGCAGAATTAAGTCTAAAGCGTATTTCACGGGTCTAATCTGTATATCATCTATATCTCTGCTACGAGTATTATTCAAATTCATAAATGCTTTAAAAACCTCGGAATCGTCAACCGGATCCAAAAAGATTGAATTATCACTTCTCTTTTCAATATGCTTACAAGCATCATCATGCAGTTTATATTCACTAAATTTACAAAATGGTCATAAAACATATCAGCTAAAGCGGTATTCTTTATTTCTTCGCCGTTTACATACAGCTTCTCTAGGTGCTCGTTTTTTGACTGCCTCGTAAAATCGTATTCCCTTTTTTCCAAGTGACCTGAACATTTCTAATTGTCGAGTTAAAACTGTTATGGTAATAACGTTCCCTAGCTTTTCGGAATTCTTTGACAGCTGGTTTCTATAACATTTGAAGTTTTTAAATTCCTCTTGATTTCTAGTTTTGTTAAAGTTATGAAATAGCTGATTTTTTATAATAATTTTTCATGGAAGGTTTGGGGTAATCCACGGCTTTCGAATTTTACGCGACGATCTACATATCTCACAGAAATCCTTCGCATAGATCGTCTGAAACGTATTCAAAAAAGTGTTATATTCTATATTGGGATCAGTCTCTGTTAGAATATCATTCGAACTAGCGCTTACAATATCGTTGCGAAACATATCAAGATTGTCAGGCGGTATGTTTTGAAATTGCTTAATGACCTAATGTCTCGTTTTGGGTGAAGAGCTTCGTTTATGCCAAATAAATATCAAGGAGGTGATCGCTGATCTAGATGCTTTAAATATTCCTCCTTTTAGACGTGTATTATAAATATTTGTAATGAAAGGCTTATTAGAGTTCCTGTGTGAACAGTGATTCGTGTTGGTCTGGTTATCGGAAAAAACAAGCGCCGAAAAAGCAAGGACAAATACAGGAAACGACGACACAAGGCTGGTTATCTGGTTATCGTATTAAGACATCCGTACATGGCAAGTAATACTTCAAACTCCTTTTTAGGCGTGCTATTAATGAATCGTACATAAAATTGAAAGAATAAAACACGGAGGACAAGCACAGGACAACCACTTTCTTTCAATCGGAGCTTCACGATTTTGAATTCCTTCCAGACTGTCGCTGAGGTAAGCTTGTGATGGATGCCAGATGGACGAGGCATACTCGAGATTGGGGTGGACGAATGTAGTGTACGCTAGTTGCTTTAGGTGGGAAGGTGCAGACTTTAGATCCCGCTTAAGTAGCCCAGAGTTCGTCAAGCATCAGCAGTGATGACGTCGATATGTTGAATCCAAGAATGTGGAAACCAGATGGATACCGAGTACTTGTACGAGGGACTAGAGCCAATTGAAACGCAATCAAGTGAGTGTGAGTAAGAAAGAGTAGATTTTTTCCGCGTGAATAATACAAGTTTGCACTTCTCGTAGTTAAGAGGCATAAGCCAACGATCGCACCAAGTGTTAAATATTGTTAGATCCCTCTGCAGGGTGATATGATCTGAGCAGTTTGCGACTGGACGGTAAACAACGCAATCGTCTGCAAACAGCCTAATTTTTGAGTCGATGTTTAGCGGAAGATCATTTATATATATGAGAAATAGGGGTGGGGAGAGTCCTGCTGCCTGGGGAACGTCTGATGTTACGTTAGCAAGGGGTGATTGATGATTATTAGCAACGGTAAACTGAACTCGCGACGTAGAAAAATCCAGAATCAAGAAACTATAGTTTTGTCAATACCGAGCATTGAAAGTTTAGAGAAGAGGCGATTATGCGGAAGAGAAGTATAGGAATATTGCGTCTTTTTGATAATTGTGTTTCATATTAATGTGTAGGCCATGAGTGAATTCGGCAAGCTGGGTTTCGCAAGCGCGATTTTTAGGAAACCGTGTTGGTGAGTAAAAAAGTCGACCGAGTGCAAGTGGTTGATTATGTTGGTGCTGAGAATATGCCCCAAACGTTTTAATGGGACGCTCGTTAAGGATATAGGACGATAATTGGATGTGAAGTGATCGGTTACCATGTTTTAGGGACTGGTACTATTTCCCCAAGTTTCCAATCTTTTGGACAGCGGCCACAAGAGAGGGATTGCGAGAGGATTAATGAAAGATATGAACTGGCGATTTCATCGATGTTCTTGAGGATTTTGGAGTTGATATTGTCCGACCCGGCTGACGATGAAAGCTTCAGTTTGTTAATCAGCCTAGTTATTTCATGAAATGATATCGTTACAGACGGCATGATATGGTTAGATACCTGAAGAGAAGTAAGTAGATTATCAAGGTCTTCAGTCGTAAACAGAGAGACAAAGAAGTCGTTTAGGGCCGTTGCACATTCACTGTGGATGATTGGGTCGTTATTGCCGTCGGTTAGCTCCAGTGATCGCGATTGACATTGACATTTTGGCGAAAGAAGTTGCCAAAATCGAGTTGGATTAGTCCAAAAGATAGACGCATGTCACCAGATAAGAATTTTATCTTTGCAGGTTTGATATTTGCGGTATATTCTTTTGAAATGATTTTATGGGCATCCGAATGTTGGGTAAGCCCGGTTTGTTGAGCTTTTCGATAGAGGCGTTTCTTTTTGTTATTTAGAGACTTGAGAGTTTTAGTAAACCAGGGTGGTTTCTGTCCGATTTAACGCAGACAGTCCGGATAAATATGTTGATGAGGTCGTTGAGCTTGGTTCGGAATATATTCCAGTTATCTTCAATATTTCTGGAACTAAATTTTCTACCAAAGTCATCGTAATCGGCCTGCAATGCATGATTAATGGATGTGAGGTCTCTTCTCTTATAGTCTTTAATAAACTTTTTTGTAGGCGCTTTTTTGTTAATGGGAAGCAACAATGTTATGTGCAGCATTTGATGATCGCTTAATCCTTGCGAATGAGTGATGTTCTCGATATGTTCTGGGGTGGTAAAGAATAAAAGATCAAGTGTGTTGTGGAGTCTTGTTGGTTGCATGATGACTTGAGTGAACGTAAAAGCAAGAGTTGGATCGAAAAAAAAACTTTCTAGATTCATTTTCTGCAGATTTGTTTGCGACTGTTAGTTCTGTCCAACTGATAGTTGGGAAGTTAAAATCACCGAAAAGGAAGAATTACGCTTTACGGCGAGCGTTTTAAGCTCGTAGAGTGCGTTTCGCAGCTTATCAGTAAAGTCATTGTTGCTGTCGGGTTATCTGTAGCAGATTCCGATTATTATTTCGGAAATGGGTGATGTGACGCATACCCAGATTACCTCAAGATTAGTATCGCTGTTGATGCAGAATGAGGATATGTTATCTTTTATGGCAACTAGGACGCCACTGTTCCTTCTTAAGCGTCGTTCATGACGGTAGATATTGCAGTTCATGTGGGGTGGAAATATTTCAGTGTCATGTATGTGTTCAGTTAACCAGGTTTCTGTGAGGATGATGATGTCGGCGGCGCTATCGTTAATGAGGTGGTGTAGGTCATCTCGCTTGGGCATGGCGCTACGTATATTGGTGAAGAGGACAGAGAACAGCAACCGCTTATCAGGTTTATGTTTTATTGCGGAGGCGGTGCAGTTTTTCCGGGTATTACACAGTTAGCTGCGAGATTCAATGACTAAATCTGAGTTGGTGTCGTATATATAGCATAAGCTGCCTACATAGAGCCTATCGAGCCGTAGTTTGAAGGGACATTTTTTTTAGTTTGACAGAACTGAAAAAATTTGTTGCGTGCTAATCTCGTTGCCGCCAAGAAGTCTTCACGAATTGCAAAGTTTGTTCCCTTCAATTTCGGCCCCCATGCCAAGATTAATTCCTTGTCCTTGAATCGACTGAGCTGAACTATTATTGGACAGTTTTCGTTCGTTGCGAACTTGCCCAAGCGATGTGCCCGTTCAATGTTATTTGCATCAAGGCTGAAACCTAGCTGCCCTGTGCGGGATGCTATCAACCTTGTTTCGGATTGTTTCCAATTTTCTTCTGGTGAATCGTCAATCACCATGCAGAGCATGTTGTTTCTGCACAGTGGGTTACTGACATCTTCGCTAGAGGCATGAAGGGCTGCGATTTCGGTTGTAAGTGCTTTTGTGACCAGGGCTGGTTCAACATTTGAGTGGATCCGCCTTGTAATTTTCTAATGCAACTAGTCTAGCCTGGAGCTCTTCTATGGCCTTATCTGCTGCTGACTGCCGCTCTTTTACGGACTTTATTTCGGCGAGTATGTTTGATTGTCCCTGTTCGATACGTTGAACGATGGCAAAAATATTTTCTAAAGTAGGCCCGGGGTTCACTTCAACATTTCGAACAAGAGTAGAAAAATTTGTAATAGGAAAACATTGACACACAATTCACGGCACAAGAGCATACAACTGCGCCATTTCAAGTCGTAGGGGCACGACACTGCGAGTAAACAATAATCACTACTTCTATAGGCATATGCTCGATCGAAGTAGCTAACCTGTATCAGAAGCAGGGGTGAATTCATCATGTCGTTCGCGATGTCGTGCCCCGTCGGGTAAGCGTGAACTAGATGGTTATATAGGGCGTGCACAGAGTCCTTGTTGCGTTGTGGCGAAGATCAAGGTTGCCAACCGCAATGGTTGAATCGCTCCACTTTTGGCCAGATCCGCGATGGAGTGGGTGTTTGGCCCGGATGGTCCGTCCGTAGTTCCGATATCTTGAACGGCTGGTGGTTGTGGCATGAGTCAGCCAGGCCTACGGCGAGTGACAGGACCTGTATCAGAATCAGGGGTGAATTCATCGTGTCGTTCGCGATGTCGTGCATGTTGGCAGAGGAAGCTCGTAGCAGACGAAGATTAACGAAAAACAAAAAGGTCCTTAGCGCACATCGGCGAAAGGTGTCTATCTATAACCTACAAAAGCAGAAATTAGGCTTGCGTAGCGGTCGAGTGGTCTGGGTCGTCGTCTTTTGGAGGCCACGTACGCGTTCTTTTAAATTCGAATCCTTCGAGAAACCTGTCGTTTGTATTGTTGTCTTTCTTTTTCTTTAAATTCTAACTCACAAACTCGTAATTTATACAATAATCCACCTTCAGAAGCTTTTACATTTATTCTTTGTACCCCCCATAGTGCTTGTAGTAGCGCTTTAGAGAAGCAGAGTTCAACTTTTGTATCTACCTCCCTCACCACTAAAACGCTGTTAACGTGACAAAGAGGTACTAACTCGTGTTCTTAATAAAGATGCAGATGAATGCTTCCAAGCTGAACCACTACTCCACGTCCGACCACATTGTACTGAGTGTTGTGACGATCGGTTCCGGACGCTGCGACCGATCGTTCGTGGCCATCAGGGGTTCGCATTTTTTGGTTGAGCTCACTCATAGCCCGTTCAAAATGAAAAAAAAAAGTCAGAAACTTACTTACCCTCACTCTCGCTCACCTTCAAGTCGTCACTCATGAACTCATGGACTCATCGAACTCACGAACTCATGAACTCACAGAACTCACACACTCAACCTTTTCATCGAACTCACTCACTCACCGGCCTCACTCGCTCAGAAGTAGTACTCGCCCTCAACGTAGTCGCGGCGCTGGTGCTCGTGTTGCACGCGGGTTTCGCGGCTTTTGCGGCCCCGCCATGGTCGCTGCCATCTTCCGCCGCTCCGGCGCCAGTCGTCACGTCGCCAAGACATGTGTCTTTGTTCCGCTACGACTCCTCCCGCGCGCTCGCCGAGCGCTTGAGGAAACGACCAGAAAATAATCATCTTCGAAGGGTTTTTCTTGCGAGACCCAATTGTCACTGTTTGCCCATGAAATTCATGCCAACTTCGAATCTCATCATCAGACCGACGCAATTTTTCTAGACTTTTCGAAAGCATTTGATCGTGTTCCGCATCTTCGCTTACTAACAAAACTCTCTGCACTCAAAATAAACGATAGCGTGATTTCGTGGATTCACAATTTTCTTTCTTCTCGAGTACAGTTTTCAGTTGTGAACAGTCACGAATCTGGTTTATGCAACGTTACGTCAGGAGTACCCCAGGGGTCGGTCCTCGGCCCTCTCCTTTTTCTAATATTTATTAATGATCTCCCTCATTCCATTTCCTCCAAAGTGCGTCTTTTCGCAGACGATTGTGTATTATACCGACCAATTGCTTCTCCGGACGACCACGTGCTCCTTCAGAATGACTTGTCTACCATAATGAATTGGTGTTCCGACTGGCAGATGAGCCTTAATTATTCAAGGTGCAAACTCGTACGTTTCACTCGCAAGCGCTCTGTTTCGTCATGCATATATTCTCTTGGCACCCAACCCATTGAAGACGTCCCATCATACAAGTACCTTGGTGTACTCCTTACCTCCGATTTATCCTAGGCCGCTCATCGAATCCATTTCACTCGCCGCATCAAAAACTTTGGGATACATCCGACGCTGCCTACACTCTGCTCCTCGAATCTTCGTCTTTTAGCCTACCAGCAGGGTGTCGAACCGGAACCGAACCGAACCGAAAACCGGAACAGAACCGTTATTTTTAGCCAAACCGGAACTGAACCGAACCGAAATCTTCGCCGCCATCTTGGAACTGAACCGGAACCGAACCGAAAAAAAATATAACGGTAACCGGTTCAAAACGGTTCAAGGTAATTTATTTTTTTTTTTTGTTAGTATCACAAAATGAACATATGGGAATAAAAATTGGCGGCTGTATTTCTATCTATTGATCAAATCGTCATATACAGAATTGCAATGTATGGTAAATTGTGGGTTTTCGTGGCGCTTTTGTATTGGCGCTATGATTAACCATGTCAGTTGTCACGTGACGTCATGGTGTCAATACATGTTGTCAAGTAATGTCACGTGACCTCGTGACGTCACGTGACTCACTGCGTCAACTCGATTTAATTTG
>JAZHYW010019722.1:0-19157 GCA_037355805.1 Ixodes ricinus | reverse complement strand
GAGCGGCTTACATGCTTTCGCATTCACAACTCATAAAAAGTGCTTAGGTGTAGCTCGAGCCTTTTTTTTGTATCCTCTATAACTCCCTTGTTAAGTGAATTTGATTTGCTTGTGTATAGATTGTAATTATATTTTGTATCCTGTTTAACTCACTAGTTAGGTATATTTGTTTTGTTTGTGTATTGCTGCTATGCCCCCTCCCTCCTGTAAGGCATTGGGCCCTGAAGGGTATAAATAAATAAATAAATACGCAGCACAGCTGTTTCTGTCCTAAGCGCCTCACGACGTGTGATCGTCGAGCAATTTGTTTCGAAGGCACTCGTGGTGATCGCACTCCCAAATTACCTAAATGTAAAAGGGCGGGGGTTACACGAGTGGGGCTACGGCAGCGGCGACGTGTAACTTCGCCAGGGTCGTCATGAAAAACCTGTGGCACAGGCGTCGGTGATAGGGCATGCAGTGTATGTCGCGACGCGTCACCCCCCCCCTAACCCCCCCCCCCCGTTCCGTTTCTTGTTAAAGGGAAGGTAGGGCACTTCTGCATTTGAGGAAAAAACACTTGAATTGCGTTCTTTTGGCCTTTAAAATAACAGATATCACAATCATGTTTTAATGATACGCGCCGGAGAGTTATAAGAGTAATTTCAAAATAGGGCTGAAGCCCCGCCTCCCTAGCCTTGGGCAGTCAAAAGATCTGTCGATGACGTCACGTACAGCGACTGTGTTTCACGCTTTCTCGCGTTTAACAATACTTGCGCAGCAAAAGGTTTGGGTATTCGGTTTCACGGGGTAAAATTATACTCGAATTTCCTTCTCACTCATTTTTTTCAAGCTTCGTAGCTTCCCTTTAATTTGATTCAAGCCGAAACTGCTATATATTTTTTTTGAACAGCATTTGGAATTTGAGTCAAGCAGTGTTGGCGGTAACGCGTTACGTTTTTTAGACCGACCACCTTTACGGGTTTTATTTTTTAACAGAGTATTTTGCTGTATGTTCAATATGATACATTTATTTTAGGAAACAATAAGAAATGCATTATAAAATATTAAAAAGAATATTTTGTTTCTTCCAATAGGAACACGCAAGATTTAAGTTTTCATAACTTTCATGTTTTGCAACATGATGTCTTACGTGTTGTCCAGTGGTGTTCAGGAAATAACTTATCACTGAATGCCCTTAAAACGAATGTATTGATTTTCTGCAGGCGCCACAGTATAGTATACTACAAGAGACCATTTGCTGTATTACCCAAGCATCAAGGAGAATGCAGAGATTGGTGTTCCACGCGCCACACGCGCACGCCTTCCCCTGTATAAAATATTCGAAGTAAATAATCAAAATAAAGCGTTGACGAACGCGCGTGCAAGATACCATTTGTTTTAGGTTTTTGCTTTAAAAAAGTTACTACTGCTGAGGCCAGCACGTGCGGCGCGTGGAACACCAATCCCTGCATTCTCCTTGATGCTTGGGTAATATAGCAATATGTCTATTACATTTTAGACGGAGTGACAATGAAGCTTGCATCTGTTGTAAAAGTCCTTGGCGTGTATCTCGATAAGTCATTCAAGTTTGCTGCTCACGTGTCGTTTATTGTTGGTAGGGCGACGAGAATGTTGGGTAATATATGCCGCATTACTCAGCCATTCAAGAACCTGGCCTGTATTATTCGTTCATTTTGTGCCCTAGTTAGGTAGGTCTAAGCTTGAGTTCGGTTCTGTGGCCTGGAATTCGTTATCAATAACACGAGCAATGACCATGGAAAATGTGCAACACAAACTAATACGTATTCCAACGCCGTTTCTATTTTGACTACACTTTTCTGCTTAATAGGAGTTGGTTGATACCATTGACCAATAGAAGAGGAGAGCGGGACTTAGTTTTTCTGCACAAAATTGCAAATAGTGTATTTGACAGTGCTTCTTCGCTTTTACGCGATGTAAACATTCATGTCCCTCCTCGTTCTACTAGGACCCGCAGTACTTTCAGCATTCACACCATCTGTTAACCATCTCCTCTATAACGGATACAATCTCTGTTTATCAATATTGAAAATGCCCAACTTGATACATACAGTGACATTAAGGTGTTCAGGAACCGAGTGAAAGTGCTTGTTTCTGAACATTCAATATTGTTTGCCTTTTGCTTTGTGTTTAAAACCTGCAATTGTGTTTTTCTTTTTTTCCCTCTCATATTTATACATTTGTGCACCAAAGAGAAGACCTGCAATGTTATTTTTGGGAACGTAAAATAAATAAATTAAAATAAACAACGTAGCGTGTTTTTTCTAAACTAAAGCTGAATATTAGCTTTTTTGGAAGTATTTAGCTCGTATAAACTCTGAAAACACACGGAAATACGGGAGAAAACATAGTTTGTAATTTAGGAAAAATACGTTTACCTACTAAAAGCGATGTTTTTTCACTATCTCGTTTTAAACCTTTTTGGAAAAAATGTGCGTTTAAAACTTTGAGGCCTCGCTTTCCGTAAAAATTCAAACAATCGCAAAAAAAAATTAGAAAAAAAGCTATAACAAAATTATTTTGGAAAGTGTAGTTTTATATCACCAATGCCACCTACACTTTTTAGACCGAATCCTTGAGGGAGGAATTTAAGCATGGATTGTTTGGCGTGAAGTGACTCATCAATGAGATTTGACTTCACAAACTGCTCTTTCTTTTTTATTATTTCTAAATACTTTAACTTAGAGTTGAAGTATTAGAGCAGTACTAGGCCGAACAAATATACTGCGTTGTGCACCTCTGACAAGGGACCATGCACATTATGAAGCAGATGTAACACATTAAGTGGTTGCGCTATCCTTTGCCTGCGCAACTTTCGCTGTGACGAAGCTACTCAAGGTGAAACAAAGTCGCTTACCTTTGGGCTTCAGCAGCTTCCTCGTCCTTTCATCGTGTCTAGACCAGGGATTAATCCTTCACCTCAACTTGCCTTCTTCGTCGAAGGCTTGGCAAAGAAACTATTGTGTCGTCATCATAACACACCTGGACCGCCCAATGCGTGAAAGTGTTGCATTCAGAACATTTTACATGGGCTAGACAAGGACCGTATGTGCTCAGAAGAGTTGCTTGACGCTTTCATTCCCGACTTCATAGAAGCAGAGGTAGACATTGCATGGGGTTTCGAGCTCGCTTGACGACGTATTTCTGCCCGCTTTTTGAAAAAGTCGACATGCCGCTCTACTCTTCTTTGACTTTAACGGTGACAAACGACGAATATAAAGGGCGGGAGCGACTATTCAAGAGTGGAATCGATCTCGACGACGAATGTCTGTGAAGGATGTGCGAAGAATGAATTTCGACAAGATGCGCTTTTCTTGTCCACCGCTTTAGCGCTCTATGCTCTGTTATCTTCTGCTATAATCTCTATCGGTGTGTCAGGCCACTCCCTGGTGTTCTTTCCCCCACCCCGTCATTATATTTGGTAGATACGGTTGGCTCAGGATCAAACAGCCAAGGCAGTAGACAGCTACGAGGAATTGTCAAAGCGGAACTAGAGAGGCTATACTGTTCTTTCTTCTTTAGTAGAAGAGGCCGTCTCCGATAGCGTGTCAGTTATCAGAATATGGGAAAACGGATTCAGGATATTCATGGTGACATGAGACAAAGAAATAAGTTAAGACAGCAGAGACAAACGTGGTGAAAAGTCGGCATACAGAGGGATCTGTCTTGGGGCTTCTTTATTTCTTATTTTTATAGACGACCTGGATTGTCATGTTAAAGCGTTAATAGGAATGTTCCCAGACGACTCTATCTTGTTCCGCGAAATAAAACCACCAGAAAACCAGCTGTACTTTAAAGAGATTTGCAGAACTTCTCGAACTGGTGCTCTGCTTGACAAAGCCCACATAACCCAAGCAAATGTGTCAGTGTGAACGTTACCAGAAAGAAGCGTCCGTTTACGTTTTGCTTCACAAATAACTATCAGTCCCAACGGCGCTCCAACTTTATATACCTTGGCGTAACTCTTTCAGCTCACCTATGGTGGAACATTCATATTGATATAACTGTACACGCTGTCTAAGGCAAACTCGGGAACCTAAACGCAACCTAAATCATTGCGCCAGCTCCAACTAAGCTGATTGCATATACGAAATCTTGATTCGCCCCGTAGTCGAGTAGGCCTCAGCTGTTTTAGACCCTCCTACGCAAGCAAATATTAACAAACTTGAAATGGTTCGACGGAGCGCACTACGTTTCGTATATAATGAATACATATCGCAGTCTTGATTCTGTGCCCCCTCTTTACGTACAAGCCTAGCTTGAATACGGCGAAGAAATGACGCTACCACACAAGGATGGTTTTCATATTTTCGATATTAAACAATGCTTTTAATACTGACATGTTTAAATACTTGAAACCGAGATTGTCTCGCGTAGTTAAAGGCGTTCTCAATAGGTCATTGATGCCCTTATTCAGTCATACAAAGTGTTTGAAGCGATCATTCTTCTTTGATAATTGCAACGTGCCTCTGCTAGAGTCCACGGACTCTGACAGCGCTTATATATTCTTTAATTGTTTACGGAATTTTATTCAAAAAAATTACTCCCACATATGCAACCTTCATCTGTTTCGGAAACCTATAAATGCTTTGTTATGCTATAAAATCTTTTGAATTTTGTCTCAAATGTGGTTTATTTCTTTTACAAAGTTCTCTATAATTTAGTTTAAATTTTTTCTAGAGCGCAGCTCTTAGGCGCCCGTTTCCGGCTTGAGCGGCGTCGGCAGTCGCCATCGCCATCGCCGCCGCCATCGGCGTAACCGCGTGGTGCACGAGGGTAAATTTTCTCCGCTAAATTTAGCGAAAAAATTTCCCCGCTAAATCTAGCTGAAAATTTTCCCTGCTAAATCTAGCGGAAAACTTTCACTAAATTTAGCGGAAAATTTTCCCCGCTAAATCTAGCGGAAAATTTTCCCCGCTAAATTTAGCGGAAAAGTTTCCCCGCTAAACCTAGCGGAAAATTTTCCCTGCTAAATTTAGCGGAAAATTTTCTCCGCCCCTCATACCTCGAGGTCACGTGACCTGCAGGCCACGTGACCCCCCGAGTCACGTGACCTCCCGAGGTCCACGTGACCCCCCCTCTCCTTGCCTTTTCCCTCCTCCTCAAGAGCTGCGCTCTAATTTGGTGTTACAGGGAGTTGTAAACGGCTTTCATCTTTTTGTTTGTGTATTGATCTTATGTTAACCACCACCTACTGGGGCTCTTAAATGTAAGCCAGCTGTACCTCTGAATAATAATGAATAAACTTGTTAGTCGCTGATCAAGTTTCCTTATGTCAGGCTTTACTAGAGTCTATTTCTACATGAAAAGCTTTACAGCAAAAATGGTTCCAGAATGAAGTGTAATTGATGTACGCGTGAAACACTGGTACTGAAACTTGATATCCTGATATAGAGCTAGTTATTCATGTTAGGTTATCCTCGTTCACAAAAGGAAAGACTTCATTGTGCAAATTCATTTATTATTACATCCATTATTTTATTTCACGTACTCATAAACATCGGATACCTTTTAATGATGCACAGCGGTAAGATTAAACATAGTCAAAAGAAAGTTGGATAGTACAAAATTTGGGTTAAAAACATTAATATTCGTTGCACTGAGCGTGTTATACCAGTTTTGTATGCGGGTGAGGGGCTGAGATGGAATTATTCGACTAACATAGCAAATAAAAGAAACTCTGAAGAATCTTCTCAAAACGGGAACATGACTAGGTGACTTGAGATCAGGACAATAATTTAATTCATGAAGGTATTTATAAAACAAATCTACAAACTCTAGCTCACGTCGTCTAGAACGCATGCAGGCCAGTTGCATCGTTCCAAAAGTCTTGCATATATAGAGTAAACATTGCAACCACTATAACTATGGCAAAGCATTAAGAACGCTACTGAAATCTTTATCTTATTGCCTGACTCCAGTGTTTTAAGCGTTACCGAAAAATTTACAAAACAACGTAACTCGTCACTTGCAAGTGAAAGGAACGCGTTACAGACCCACTTTACCTCTACATAAAGCAAACGTGTTACCATTACCGTTCCAGATAAAACGTAACGCACGTTACCTTTGCACTATGTTTTTATTTTTGTATCAAAACAATTTGCCGTTTTGACGTTACAGACAGGCATAAGCGCCGCATTTAAAGACACATCATGTCCATGCCGAAGCTTAACGTAATTACCTTATTTCTTCCCAGTTACACTAGGATACTCTCAAACAAAAATGCTAAGAAACACGCAAAAACTCGAGTATTTATATATCTCGGTGCCTTATAACAAAACTAAAAGAATTGAAGTGTAATTGTCTAAGTCAGGGGTGGCCAGGCTGAGCCGGCCTAAGAGCCGCAAACAAAACCACAAAACTTCCGAGAGCCGCAAGGGGAGGAGTCAAACTTTTGTCTTAGAGCAATAAACGAAACTCGAGCTACTTTCAATCTATCCGAGTCTAAAGCAGACAAACTGTGCGTAAGGTACCAGTAGCACAAGACAACCAAACCGGAACCTGTCTTTCGATTTAAAACGCGTTCCATTGCTCTTTTTAGGAAGTGGTCGTGTGGCCGGGAGGAAGGCGGGGGGAGGGGGGGGGAGGTAGGGGGGAGCCGCGAGCCGCACTTTAACACGCGAAGAGCCGCATGCGGCTCGCGAGCCGCAGCTTAGCCACCCCTGGTCTAAGTCTTAGGAAGAAATGTAACAAGTAACGTGGTTTACGTTACCCATTACTCAATATACCAAATGTAAATACGTTATCCGTTGCTGTTTGAAAAAGCAACGACTACGTAATGTCCCGAGAGATGCCACACCCCGATTGCTAAACCATCCTTATTTTTGACACGATTTGCTATTCTTTCAAAAACACAAAATTATAGCTCACTTATAGTAATTGCAGGGCCCTGGCCCATGATGACCATGGCAGAATTTATGTTAATCAGCCACAGCGTGGAAAAGCGAACATGGCAAACTGGTAAGGACAGTTTTTGTCCTCCACTGCTCCTCAATGTAAAAATAAGCATGGCAGCTCACAAAATATAAAGGTAGCGTTCTAAAAAATGTTCTTTATTGCACACCGAAAGTAGCCAACTCCTCATTTTCACAAAATTTGCTCTCGCCTTTAGGTGGTATCTTTCTGGATATTACGGTACGTTATTGTGTTAGCAAGAAAGCAATGCGTTACCACTATACTTCGTTTCAGCTTCCGTCCGAGCGCAGCCAAAGGCTGAGGGACGGTTCGCAACTTCGAGAAGAGCATTCCTACGCACCACAAAGTAGTCCGCAAAAGTAATTTTTTTTAGTAACTGTTTGGTGCGTAAACATTGCACAATATTCCAGATGTGTACTGCTGAGAATGATTTGCAACTAAAAGAATTAAATATCTGAAGTTTATGTTTTTATTAATATATGTAAATGCATGTGGTTTGGTGAAAACACGTACATCCGCTGGCAACATGGCTGCAGCGCTCGGTTTTTCTGTGTGATTTCGTTCCCGTCATGGCCGAATCATGTGCTTCGCTGCTTTCCTCACCGAGTCGCTTCAAAACGTCCTTTCGCAAAGGCACGTTTGGGCGTCAGGCGCGAGAGGTCGTGATGAATGTCTACTTTCAAATTCGGTAGGAGACTCCGGCCGCGTCGTACCGCGAATGCGTTGAAAACAAGAAAAGCGTCCGGGCCACAATACAATTCACTGATACGCGGCGAAATCAGGGCACCCCTTTACCTGCCGATCACATTGAACGCCGGGAAGCTGGTGGAAAGGACTGCGCCTCGAGCCCTGGTATATCCAGACAATACAAGGAAACATCAACGGCCGGGTCATCGGGCACCTTGCGACGTGTACTTACATCTCGAAACTACGCCGAAATGCCGAACAGGTGGAAAGCTCGAACATAGACGCAAGCGGCCAGCCTACGTACTGACATCCCCTGTGACTAAATTTCAGAACGTGAAAGGGCACTTTTTAGACCTGTAGCAGACGATACCGTTGATACACCCGTAGCAGACGAAATACTCGGCGAGCGCGGGCGGCGCGGACGACCAGCGGCGCAGCGGAGTGATACAAAAGTGCAGGCGAGATCGCGTGACCTATTGCCGGCGTGTGATTGGCTCCGGCCACACGTAGCTTTGGCTGCGCTCGGACGGAAGCTGAAACGAAGTATAACATCGCTTGACTCGTATACCCAATGCTGTTCCAGGCGAAAAAAGTAGTTCCAGGTTGAATCGAACTAACAAAAAGTATAACTGTGGTATGGTGCGGCCGGCGCCTCGCGAAGAAGACTGTCTATCACCGGCCCATAGGTTTTTTGCCACGACTACACCGACGAAGCCATAGGTCGCCGTTGCCGTAGCCCCAACCATGTACTCTCCTCCCTTCCCCTTTATGCTAATCTAGAAGCGCAATCGCCACCAGTGCCTTCGAAGGAAGTAAAAAACGATCGAAACTCCCCAACGAGATCCATCCGGCATCATACTTCTATTGGACACTCCCGATGACACAGGACAAGGCGGCCATCTCCCTTTTGTGAACGAAACTGGCGGAGTTTGTCCACGATGACGACGGCCCGGGCAAGCGACTTCAATAAACAGAACTAACCGAGCCCCCCCCCCCCCCCATCCTGCGCCTAACCACCTAATCAGACCCTTCTAGCAATGCCGCGACATCTAGCGGCGCTGGTTCCAAACTAGGCCCACTCGCTGGGAGTAGTCGCGTGCTCCGCTCCGGCGGGGTGGGGACCGCCATAATGGGGTGTGCAGTCGCAGAGGCCAGTAGTGTGTAGTGCCCGCTTAGCGCCTTTCCAGATACGTTTTTATTGCTGTGCGGCACTGTACAAGCAGAAAGGTATCGTATAGTAAAAAAACAAAAACAGACAGGCATGTACTATATCTTAGTCACCATGCGCGACGTACATCTTTGTTCTATTTTCTTCATCTACCCCCTTTACCAGCCCTTCAGTACTTGTTCCCACTCTTTTTCTTCAGCTAACATGACATACTACCGGCCTAGTAAAAGACTATGGGGAGAAACGATCAAGGGGCCGTGTATTCCTCTTGGGTCTGAACCTGGTGGAGGATTCGGTAATTTGCACCTCTGTTGCTGTACCGGGATCCGTTAGAGCAAAGCTCAATAGTTAACTAAGAAATGTCCCAACCTAGCCACAAGGTCGAGGGTTAGCGATAAACCAGGGCTCCCGTCTGCACTCGGAAATGACCCCCCCCCCCCCCCCTCAGGCCGCTGCAGTGGCAAACATGACTACTCGTCACGTGACCAAACCAATCACGGGACGCGACGTCACAAGAAAGATGGCAGCGCCCAGGCGGCAGCTGGCCCCAGCTGGGCGGAGCTTGTCGGATGCGTTGTTCGTTGTCGTTGGTCTAAGCAGTTGATTTCAGATGCTGGAGCTGTCATGTGAAGCGGACGAAAACGACTTCAGGTTCAGAAAACGACTCTCGTAGGTATGACATGGGAATACGGAGGAACGGTGTGCATTTCGCTGGTGATCGGCAGGACTATTGCCACGAATAAGACAATCGCCCCCACCCCCCCTTGCTTGGGCCTCGGATTGATTCGGATATCGCTAAGATAAATTTTAATGAGTCTTTTTCTGGTCTCGTTCACCATCGGAATTTTTGAGGTCTGAAGTGATGCGTGTGTAATTTATTTGGATACACGGTTTAGCTATGAAAATTGCGTGAGTCGGGCTTGGCAGTGTGCAAACGTGGTGCCGCTTTGTTCAAATGACCGAAGCCTCACTTTGGGTTGTGCGGCGTACCGGAGAGCTGCCTTGAAGCTGGTAGTTCTCGTGCCGTCCTGGATGACAGTGTACTACTCTTTAAATTGTTTTTGCATAGACGTCCACTTTCACGGAGCACAGGTGTGCACCACCGAAAAACTGCCCTCAAGCTTGTAGTTCCTTTGCCGTGCTAGGTGATGCCGTGCTGCTTCCTAAATTGTTCTGGCGTAGACGTGCACTTCCACGGACCACAGGTGTTGCAGTTGGTACAGAATACATAAACTTTCATCAACACTCGTTACGCGAATCGCAAGCTGTATGGACATTTCTTCCCATGCGTATCGCCGGAGCGCGTGTTACCACCAGCCCACACGTTCGTGTCGCTTCTGCGGAAAAATTCTGCAGCGGCTCATTTCCAAAAACGTGGTCTCACATCTATTTTATTTCAGGTCGTCCGCGGCTGTCTTCAAAACCCCGAAGGAAGGGACCTATCCGCACATAACGCCACTAAAACACTGCAGCTTCTTTACTTGTCAGGATAGACGTTCTTCTGATAGTTTTGTTATATTGTCACAGATTCTTGGTCCAGTCTTTTCTAGTATAAATCTTTACTATTCTGGAAAGTTCCAGGCCAAGCTCAGCTGTCATCATATGTTAATGTGGAGGTGCTGGGTACTTTAGCTTTAGTCCTTCGCTCTGTGGCACCCTGGTGGCTCCTCAGCCGAGCTGCCCGACAACGGTACATGGGTGGGGGACTGAAACAAACATTGTTGCCAGCCATCAAGTTAACGGTACAGCAAAATGCACAACCACGTAAGCAATACGTGCCCGAACTAGCTATATCGACGTAGAAAACTACCAGGAAAATTTGGGGATTAGGCGCCCTGCAGTTTCAGTGCATCAGATGTCAGTGGCGGCACATGACGCATAATCACAACACGAAATCAGTCAGTCAGAGTCGCCACTCGACCAAACTGAGCACCGACGTGCCAAGAGCGTCATCCGACAACAGCACAGGTACTACGACTGAACGCCTGACACGAGACTGCCATAGAAAGAACTTGTTAACCCCTTGCCTACTTTATTTGTTTTTTCAAGAAACAAACAGCAAAATTTTATTTGAAAGGGGAAATTTGTGTTAAAATAAGACAAACATATTTTCTTTACTTCCATGTGTCATATCGTAGTCTAAATCGGGACTTCTGGTCCGAGTCTTACTGACATGCAGGCGCCGAAGTTGATGGAATGCTTGCAGGATTACATTGTTTTCATCACTTCTGTCACTGCCCATCAAACTATTCTCTGATTCTTAAAAATCGAAAAAGCCGAAGGATTCGGTTTTACATATACCTGAGCATTAATCTCATTAAAAAGAAGATTTTGTATATCTTTCGGCTAAAGGGTGGACCTCCGTGCCAAAGCCACGTTATCTTAGCGTATATGCTCACAAGCAACTGGACCCACTCTTTTTTTCTCTTTTTTGCTAAATGCAGCAATATTTTCTGTCAAACAGCAAACAAACGAACAAACTGCCCAAAGTGAATGGAGCAACAGGGGTGGTTTATGCCATCCGTCAGAGCGCCGCTGAACAAGCGCCGAAAGCGAAACGCGAGTCACAATCGTGGTTGGGCTTTATGGTCCGTAAGGGGTGGCGCATGTGACACTCGTAACTAGGAGTCAAGGGGTTAAGGAACCGTTTAAGAGGAATCAATATTATCCGATCAAAAGGAAAGTAACCTCATTGATATACTAAGCAAATATGCATTGTATTCACACTCCAGCCTTTACGCCTTCAGAGTCTACACACGGAGAATGGTGTTCACTGCATGTGGTGGAGCTTTTGATGACACTTGAATCTCTGCCCCCACCACCACCAATATTAGTAAATGGAGCAAACCAGACTGGCAGACTTGTTCCATGGGGCTGCACTTCTACGTTTCTGAACATGTGCTGCATACGAAAACAAACATCAGTGATGTGAAAATGTTATTTATTTGTTTATTCCCTCCAAGGGCCTTTGTAGACATTGCAGAGAGGATACTTAAAACTACACTCATGCTAATAACATCATAGCACACTGACATTATTGAGAACAAAACGATCCCATCTAGTGGAAATAAACTTTACATTCGTAATACATAATTGTTTCTGTAACTTGTTAATTACAAAGGGAAGCACATTTCCGAGTACCTAGTTTGATAGTATGTGTTGATGCATTCTTGTATAGCAGGGCATTTCATATACATGTGACACAATAGACCCTTTGCAAACCCATGAGCAACCTTGACAATTGACTGTAACCATATTTCTTTCTTCTTGTTTGGCGTAAAGCATGTAAACGGGCCCCAGTTGACGTCGAATGCTAATGCGACAGTCGAGTCCAATAGGCGCTGAGCCGAGAACACACTGATTGCTGACATAACATTCTTGTCGAACAAATGCCTAAAGTTAGAAGGCCTTCGGTAATTAGAATAGAAGCTACTGTACTCGTTTCATCACAATTTGGCAAACGGCAAATGCTACAGTCCCAGTGAGCCAATATGCACATTAGAGTGAGGCATGTGACAAGACATCATCAGAGTGCTCTCATTCTGTAGGGATTTGTCAGATACCTTCATTCTGTCTCTCTGATTGGCTCGAGGGGCCTGTGGTGGTTGCCCTTTGCCAAGTTATAGTGAAGCAATGTATAGGCAGTCCATACTTTTGACAAAAGTAATTTGAAGAGACTGGAAGGAATGGTAGTCAACATTTGGCAACAAGACTGCTGCTTCGGGCAAGGGGCGAACAAAAATACAACTTATCTTGTTCATGTAATTAGAACCAGTAAATGATCGACCGACTGATACAACGCATTCCTGATAAATATAATTTACTGCTGCAAGAAATAAAAATAATTAAATGTGCAGTTACTCTTCTGTTTTCGAGTTGAATTTAAATTTAACGAATTGTTGAAATGAGTGGCGTTCCTTCTGAATCTCTAAGGAGGGCGGCTGCATTTTTCAAGATTCTAGATGTTCGAATGATGGATTAGACAACCATCTAAGAGGAGTCTGATCATACACATGGAGGTTATTGTGGACTATTGATACCGATCGGCAAGGTAAAGAGCCTATCAATACTAGTTTCTAAGGGACGTCGGATGCAACATTTTGTGCACTGATCTTTCAAAAATGTGAAGACTTGTTAACTGTGTTATGTGTTCCGAGGGTATAAATGAACTGTTTTATGAACGGTAGTAATGAAATTTTTTTCCGGATGATTAATTCGAATGTTTGGTAAGAGTTTGCGTGCACGCCACTTAAACAAACACCAACTTTTAACTTAAAAATTACTGCGATCGAGATCAAGCTGCTGAAATAAAAGAACGTTGTATCAAAAATATTGAGAATTGCCGATTTGGAAAACCATCGATTGGTGCAAAAGGTTAAAGATCGCAGGAGCTTCCTTGTTAAAAGTTGCTGCGGTTCTTCAGTGACCCAGAGCTAAAACAAGGCCCTACACGCGACGTATACCTTTCCGCTTCGATTATCAGAAATTTAGACGTTAAAACGAAGCTAGAAATTTGCAAAAATTTAATGCTAAAAGTTATGTCGTAAAATCGTTGATTAGTACAAGACGTAAAGATCGCAGGAGCTTGCTCACTAAAAGTTCCTGTGGTTATGTAGTTACCTAGGGCTGAAGAACTTCCCTAGGCCTTACTTGCGACAGATACATTTCATTGATTCTCCGAAATTCAGACGTTCAAACAAAACTAGGAGAATGCGAAAGTTTTAAGCTAAAAGCTCTAAAAAGGCCCATGGATCCTCGGACACATCCGGGAATCTGAGCACCACTACGGCGATACAACCAACGTTACTAGATTACCCCAGCTGTGGAACTCCCGTGGAAGTGGGTAACCACCCTCACTCACTTCAGTCCGCCTCCCGTTGTTCGAAGCGCCATCTAAATTTTCGTTTACGAACTGCGTGTTCCATAGGGTACGGTGGAACGCCACCCAGACGCTGTGCTTCGAAACATACATATTCCATAGCGTACACTGCAGTTACCAAAGCAGCCGTTCGGCGCGTCGAGCGACTCCGGGCGAGTCGTGGTGAATGAGGGGAGTTACTGCTCGTGCATGCAGCGTCTATGAGCAGTTCCGTAACTGAGCTAATTTAATAATGTTGGATAAAACTAACGCTCTCTCACAGGTGCTAATATCCTGAGTGATCTTGCGCAAAAATGATATAAAGTCTCATTCCTTCAGATCGTCACGTTATACCTGAGTCAGAGAGCACGAAGAAGCCGAAATCGCCGGTAAGCAGCGGCACATCACGACCACAGTTTATCACACACAGTTTGGCCACTGTCAGAATTAGCCTGTGGTAATCGCAAACCACGTGATCGAGGGTCTTGTATGATAAAAGTACATTGTAGAACTAGAATTATAATATATTTTTCACATAATCTAGATTATATTGACAACCGAGCAAATTAAAAAAGCGAAAGTTCATAAAGAAATATTTAAACTCGTAAAAGCTTCTCCCACAGCGGATTTTGTAACTAACCACTTCTTTGTTTCGGTTTTATTGTTTTGTTTTTCACGATGGCGGCCCCCATGGTTATAATTATAAAGCAATAAATCTAAAGGTAATAAGTGAGCTGGACAAGAATGACGAAAATAATCCGGGAGAAGGGAACAAGAGGGACTCAGGACAAACAAAAATCTTCAAATATAGTTAGGTGACTTGTGCGCGACCGAAAAAGTCCGCATGGTACGGGTATCGAACCCGGAATCTCTCCATTTTCAGTGGAGCGCTCTACCACTTCTCTAACCAGGGGTTAGGCGTCAGTAGAGCAAACAGGTTTTATCAGGCGCATTTGTTTCGGTCGCGCACCAGTCACCTAGCTTTATTTAGAGATTTGTGTTTGTCCTTTGCCCCTCTTGTTCCTCTTCTCCAGGGATTATTTTCGTCGGACTCCAGTGGTATTTTGTTGACTGGCTTCTCGCGTCTAGCTTTGCGTTGCGCCTTCGCTTTATTTTGACGTGCGCACCACTACACGACGATCACCCGTAATATATTCACACAATAGTTATTTCATGCGGGCCACTGTTTGTTTTTGCTCTATATAGTACAACTGATACGAAAATGTTACAAACAGCACATGCAATAATGCGGTTGTTGACGGGTATCAGCGAACAGACACGGTAGTACAAACAATTGGAATGTTAGCCTTCAAGCTATCTGCATAAAAATGATAAACCAAAGATTAATAAACATAGTCTACACAAGTAGAGGTAAAGTCGCGGTAAAGGGATTGAAAGAGAGATATTTATACAACCATTTTTAATTTTACAATGGGTCACATAACCACAAACTGATAGCATCGTGAAAAAAATATACAGACGCTGCATTGCTTCATATAACAAGGATGATTACCAACCAGTTGCTTTAACAGTAAGCTCAGGTTAATGTGGTTAAGAATAAAGCTGTGTTTGGAGGTGCATTAGACCTACCTGTCCTTTTCCCTCCCAAGATGAACGTTCGACATACCTGTTCAGTTTTTTAGGAGGTATATTGGATCTCGCCAGTCAACTTCTTCAGCGTAATGTTTAGGGGTTAGGTTTGATAACGGCATTTACTCACACTTTTACAACTCTCCGTCTTCTGATTTGTCTAGCGGGGCTACTGGCATTTCGACGGAAATATGAGCGCCTTGTGTCGTCGTTTCTTTACTTTGTCCTGGTCATTCGGCGCTTGTCTTTTCCCATAATGAACCAACTGGCCCAACTCACCATATTGTTGAAATTCACCTACCATCGAAAAACAATTATAGGCATATAGAAAGTCACTTCCTGTCAGCAGCATCGCCGTCTGCGGAAGAGACCTCCTGGGGTGGCCGGCACTAGGCCTAGTGACCCAGCGTTCTTCACTCGACATCTTCGCCATAAACCTCACCTAATTCTGCTATTGCTGATCGCTGTTGATGTAGCTTCAAACACTGGTCCATGTCCCACTTCCCCCGCTGTTCCCGGTTTGTGTTCAACAACGTCGCCGCTCTCGAATGCAACGGTTGTGATTTCTGACTCCACCGGAAATACGAAGACGTATCTCTCGCTTTGTATAGACGCCTCTCCTCTCCTCGTTGTAAACCGAGTGGCTCCGTGAGGCAGGTCAGCTGCCACCCCTGACCGATGACCTCTTCCCACTGCGAGCTTCTTCGCTCAGTCGGCTTGGATCCACTGCACCTTCGTCGCCAAGTTGCGACGGCATTTCTCCTGGCAACTTTCCTCCTGCTCGACTCCTCAAATCATTTTGTCTCCGTCCTACGACGTACATGGACACGGAGGTCTGCAGCCCCTCCTTGCCCCTACCCTCCGCCAGACTCAATCATCGAGTCCTCGTGCGGTTCACCTCGGGAGGTCCTCCCGATATGAATCGCACAACTGTACCAACCCAGCACAAACTGACAGCGCATCGATACGCCCGTTTGCCAAGAGCGTCGCAGCTAACTTGCGAAGAAACTGAAAACACGACGGACCCAGCTTGTATGTTATTCTTAAACGTTCGTTAACCTGTTCAAAGAAAGATAGGAAAACATTGCCACATTTTCTATCGATGCAGTGTGGCAGTCGGTTGTTTAGCTTAGCATGCAGGAGGCACCATTCGTCATTGTACCCCTTTTGGCAAGGAATAAACTTGTCCAGCTCATTATGCGGCTGATTGTACCTGTGCAGTTTTAATTAAAAAGAAAAAAGTACTGCGTTAACATAACCTAACCCACTTGTAGGAACCGGCAAAGGCAATGACTGTGAATACAGTGATGCCTCGTTAATATGAATACTCCGCTGTACCCTATTGGAAAAACGCACAAGAAACATAGCTGCCTGCTTTCACAGTTCTGATATGACACCTCATAATTTCTTCTTATTATGGATGCAGCTAGTTTGGTTTGGCGTTCTGCGCAACTGGAGACGGCGGCACCACTATGGCTCCGCCTTTTTCTACAGAGGCAGCCAGTTTCCTTGCCGATATGATTCGGTGCGGCTGATATGATTTTGCGTCCGATGACATAGGCGAACGCCAATTTTCCACAAAACGCTTATATATCCACAGGACGACCGGTATCACAAAATCCCACATGCAGAGAGGCGACCGCCATCTTCAAGAAAAACGTCCATCATTTACCAACGGTATCGTTACATATATACCATACACGTCGAAACGGAACATAGACCGACGTTGAGCTCACACAAGTTCCTCGGTCAATTCTTCACGGCGACGTCTTGGGGCGACTGTCTCGAATGTGCTCCACAAGTATTCGAGAGCCGCATCAGCCGTACCGCATAGCAAAGCCAAGCTTCACGGCAACAAACCGATCGTGACACCAAGCCGAGGATACCGCGTCACCGGTCGACAGCGGCAAACGGCCCGTTGCTCGTACCGTTACTCGTACACGGCCAACTCGGCGTCTTTTCGTGGCTCCTCTCGTCGTCTGAACTAGCCGCAAACCCACCACCCCACAACCGTAGCCGAGCTTCGGAGAAGAGAAAAGCGAAACCGAAACGTAAAGCTTCCGCCCGGTGGTGGCTTCCGCTGCTGCGGCTTTGCTAACTTCCCGGCTACAGTTCCCGTCGCCGCGGAGAAGGCGACGTCTGGAAGTCGTCGGCTCGTTTTACGTTTTACGGGACAGCTGTTTGGCGGTCCGCTTCTGGTGCGACTCTGGTTCTCAACTCAGCGGCGCCTCTCATAGTTCAACCATGCGTGGTCAGCAAAGCGCGGCCGGCTCGCCTCGTCCGATCGCCGGAGACTTCGAAGTTCGCCCAGGTCGCCCGTTAGGCTTAGGATCCGAAGGCGCCTGTCTCCGTGAAGCGGTAAGCGAATCTCGTCCCCTTTTCGTTCCACTTTTAAATTATGTTAGGTGCGCTTCAGGGTAAGCACGTGTGCCAAGCGTTCGTGACAATTTTGAGCTAGAGTAATAGACGAGTTGCTATTTTCCCAAGCGGCCCGGCCCGCGCGCCAGGAATTATCGGAGAGATTGTCCCTCGCCTGGCAGCTCTTCCTTGAGATCGCATTGCCTTGTCGCTTGCCTCCTCTTAATCCTGTTTTTCGATTCCATTACCTATTTTTATCTGTTCAAGTGTATTTTTTTATTGCTTTTAAGTGTTTCTATTCTCTTCTGCGCGCGATATTTCTTGTACCCTATTGGAAAATCTTCATGACGGAAAGAAGTTGGAAAACCTCATGCAAGCGTAACCGCAATATGGGACATCCTATAGACTTTTTTAATGTTGACAGAAATCACAGTCCCGCGTGCGGTCTTCACAGCTCCGCACGTGCGTGTTCGTCGCTTCGGAAAGCGAGGAAAGCACGCGCCATACGCACGAACAGTCAAGATGGCACCGTCCACACGCTCGTTTTTGGAAAGGTCTATACCAGCGAAAAGGCGGCTCCAGCATAGTGGATTACGGCGGAACGATACAGCCGGACGGAACCATACAAGCGTGTCGTATTAGGGACATCCTATATAGCCGATTCGCACGACGGACCGAATCGCGATTTTCGTCCGCGGACCGTGTACTGACGTGACCGGCACGTCACCGATTCCTGCGATCCGCGCCTCCTCCGCGGACGCGCCGGACTGACAATGTCGAGCACCTTTTCCACTCGCGGACTTTTGGCGGGAGAGCGACTTGAAAAGCGTTTAGTCTGGCAACGGCACATTGTTTTCTCTTTTTTTTTCTTTCTGGGCGATGAAAACAAAAATGGCGCATCGTTGTTGTTTTGTGCGTTCGCTGGTTCATTTTGTCGCGCGTTTCTTGGTTTCACGTGTGAAAGAAGCTGCTTCTGCAGCTTCTTTCACACTGACTGCTGCAGGTTCCGGTACTGCTCCGGGTCCGCGTCAAGAAGCTCCAATCAAAACTCGTCTAGCACGCCGCGATAATTCTTGCACGTCAATCAGGATTTCACCAAGCAGAGACCTCTCTTGTGGATGTGGTGTACTTGAGTGTTGTGCACGAGCGCGGAAGTGCGTGAAGCGTCTTCGAACGCCCCTCCGCGAGCCCAGAACTTCGTCGCTTCTCACAGCGGAACCCTTCTCGAGCAGGACCATGCCTGTGTCACTCTCATGCTTTGGGTCAGTAAAGCTTGTGGCGCTTCGCGCAAAGCCTATCACGGTGTTTTGTCTCGATCTGCACGTAACGGCGGCGTACGATTCATTATCGCGGTAGCAAACGTCGATTTCTCTCTAGGACAACGGTGCCACGGTGCGTGTGTTTCGCGGTACTGTGGAGTGGCGAACAGGTTCGGTCCGTCCTCGCTGGCGTCTGCTCGTCGTGTCCCTCGTGTGGATGCGCTTGGAGACAGACGATCCGCGGACATGTCGTCACGTGATCAATCCGTCCGCGGATCAGTCCGTCGTGTGAATCGGCCAA
>JAZHYW010019721.1:0-11616 GCA_037355805.1 Ixodes ricinus | reverse complement strand
AGCGAGCAAGGATGTTGAAGCTGAAAAAGAAAAAAGCGGCAGATTGATACTTTAGACCGATGATGTAAAAAGAAAAAAATATCTATCTTCGAACTTTGGTTTAAAACATGTTTTTTGTGTAAGGCCTGTCAAATTATGAGGCGCTGGAGAAACCAGCCTTCTTCGTTGTCCTTATTTCGAACTCTTTTGTTCGCGTTCTACCCATTGAAAAGCATACGTGGGAAGGGCCTCAGCACGCACCGCGTATCGCTGCGGCGCAAAGTTCTTCCGCAGCATAACGGCCGTCTGCTACTCTGCTTTCATCGCCGTCACCATGCCAACGAAAGCCGAATGGCTTTCGTTGGCATGGTGGCTTCCCGCTGGCTTTCCGCGGTAGCAGGAAGCTGGCTACCGCGGGAAGCCAGCTCTTGCCAGGCTGGCTTCCATCAGGAATAACACTACAGCAGGAATAACACGCTCAGACGTGTAAACCGTTGTCCCATAGCGGACACGTCGAAACGTGTTCGTTTTACACGCAGCCATGTGTGTTATTCGTCTACACATGAGGTGCCGTGTAAACTTAACACGATGCACCGTGTCTGCCTTCCTCAACACACGTTTCAGCGTGTTGCTTATGAAACATGGCGGCCAGCAACCGAGAGCAGGCGAGAGACGAGCCCAGCGGGCCGCGCTCCTTTCCGCCGAATTGAGAGCACACAGGACGCGTCTGTTCTCGTTCGATGTCTTTTATACACAGTAAACAGTCTCCCAGCGTGCAAAGGTAAACGTGCAAAGGTACGTACGTGCGTCGGCGGCGTCAATACCTACGACGGAGCCGCTAGACAAAAGAAACAACGAATGCCGAACTTACATGGATAAATAACTCACTATTTGGAATTGTGTGGTAACTTACGCCACCTAGCGAGATTTTTAGCAGCCTATAAAAAAAAGTCTGCTAAGACGCTGCGAACGATCACGAGTAGACACCAACCCACATACATCACGGACAACATGAGTAGCACGTATCACACAACACTGACATATGCACAAACACATCACACACAGCACCCGACACTTCCTACTCAATGTTCTTTCTCCTCGCGGCGTATATAAGCTTGACATGTGCGGGTGAGCCCTTCGGTCGCTGACCCTTACAGATTTATAGAAGAAGACACAAAACACGGCGCAATGGACAGCCGTATGTAAGAACTGTTTGCATTTAAAAAGTATGGAGGCAAAATCTATAATGTTAGTCCGTTGCGAAAAATAACGATGTATTAACAATAAATCTTAAACCGGTCGTGAAGAAGTTCAAATTTTTGTTATTTTCATGCTAGACCAGTGTTATGAGCAGTCCGACTAGCTTGAATCAGATAAAAAGAACACAAATTATTGGGATTTTATCATTATGTAATTAATAATAAATGGAAATGATCCTTGTGCAAAGCATTTTTTATATATTCTTGTGAAGGACATCCGCCCAACACTTCACTTCCGCTGGTTGCAGTACGGGAGCAGACGCCTTCACTTTTGGGGCGTTTTGATGCAGTTTCTTGTCGTATGTCGTGTCGGTGTTGAGTGGAGCGGTGGGGCTCGGGAGTTTGTGACCGGTGTTATTCGCGATCACTGGTGTGGCGCTGATGCGTCTTTTTTTTTTTTTTACACCGCCACCACCCCGAACTTTGAAGATTCACGGGCCCGTAACACTGCATTATGCTGAATCGCGAGCTCCTTCTCTGTTGACGTCGTTTTCCTGGTACCACTCGTGGATACTGCAAGCGTTTAAACAGTGCGCACCGTCTCGCCTACATCCCCGGTGACGTACTCGACCTGTTGAAACATATTGCTTCCGTCATTTTGGAGTACGCAAGGCAGGTATCTCGTTGCTCTGGTTTCGGTTATAAAAGCAAGGCAAAACGCTCGTAGTTCCCGCCCTCAGTACACGTTGGACATCTTCCACACTTTGACTCCGGATAACTGGATGAACGAGGATTTACATTTACTTCAAAGGTCACTCTCGCCGCTTCCTCACCGTTGAGCAGCAGGAGCAGCTGGCGACAAGCCGCGGATGAAAGGCTTGAGCATCAACAGCCCAAGTGCACTCGGTGCCGATGCGGGCGATGCGGGTTTCTGTCAACCGGTAGGCTAGCACAAACCGTGACCGTTCCAGCTCTTCGTCATGACACGGTGTTGCAGAAAGCAGTGTAAAATACAACTACACGGACCACCGAAGCAAACGCACTGTTATCGTAAATCTTGGCTTGTGATTGCGCCTTTGTAGATCATCTTATTCGTTTTGCTGGAGAGGCGCGAACGACGGGCGTAACAAAATCGCTTGCATATTCCGCATACCTCGCAAAAGCATTTACCGTCACCTTGCGAAAAGCGCACCGTCCTGACTTCCCCTGCCTTTTACCTGCTTTAGAGCAGTTTGTACCTGCTAGTAGGTATGCCTACTGAAACTGAAACTTTAGAAACTAGGGGCAGTGCCAGAGAGAAAAAGAGACAAAGTTGGGAAAGCTTGCTCGCTCTCTCCGACTTCTCAACTCTCAAGTGATTGTACCATAATAAATGCACCAACGCCTCTTCCCAAAATAAAGAAAAAGCACTATGTTCACTACGTAAAAAATGGTCTCAGTTCATGCATCTGTGGGCAGGTAGGAAATCTTGCCCTAATTTATTCACACCGCATGATGTGCGCAACAAACTCACACGAGATTTACAGGAAAATATCGGTGGTGACTTAAGTTTCCCTGAAATTCTGCATAACCGGTCGTTTGCAGGACCGAATCATCTACTCGAGCGGTGTGCGTCGCTGTGCAAACACGTCGCTGTGAAACGCAGTCCAACACGAAGCATAAAAACGGCAGATTTAGGACAACAATCCGGAGTCCATTGTTCAATTAAAACGACGTAATTTTGTTGAAAACACCCGCAGCTTTTTACTCACGCTATCCGTCGGGATACTTCCACATTTTGAAACGGAACTAAGGAAGATTTACTTTTAAAAACACTCGCTGCGTCCTCCCGGACCAGCTGGACCGAGATCAGCTGACGACCGACCCCACAACAACCAATTTGCGCTCCGTGTTAGTGTGGGTTTCTACCTCCAAGCACCGCACCATACACCACGAACGTTTCAGCTCTTTTTCACATCGCCGTGTTGCACCAAACAGAACGAGATCGCCGAAGTCAACGCAGCGCTGTCGTGAGCCTTGGCTTGTGGTTGCGCACTCGTGGACCCTATGACTCCCTTCGCTTTCCAAGCACACACGACGATAACGAATGATACTTTCCGTCTCCCGGGAACATCACAGGGGCACTTCTCCGGTCACGTATTCGCTACATGTGCTCGCAAATCGAGGAGCTTCCCCCATTCCCGTCAAACCAAAACAATACCGGCGCCATGTTAAACGTGCGTTGCTGCGAGAGTTTTTCCGACCAAACAAAAACAACGAAAGCAAACCGGCTCTCGCTTCCAGCGTACATCGGCGTTGCGCCGTGGCCAGATTTTTCCTGTCAGCTCTAACTTAAAGATGACCTACAGATGCAGCAACACTGGCCACCATGGAGCGCCGTAAATTCTGAGGAGTGTTGCATAGGAAGCGGCGGCACCTTCGCTTGCAGTTGAAGGGTTGAAGCCAAAACGAAACCAACTGCAATGTCACGTGTTCAGATCGAGGGCACGCTTTTTATATCCATTTTAACTGTTTAGAACGAGTAATTACACCCATAACTTTATTTGTGGTGTGTAAGAAACTATTATCAAGACCCCTAAAATAAATACAAACCTCGGCGACAAAGGGAAGCCGCATTGCCATCGACCAGAAAAAATGGCAGCGAGCACGGTAAGCGCCGAAAGCGCGGGGTTCGCCCCGTCCCGCGACATGCCGTAATTGCATTTGGTGCCTATCTGTCCCCGAGACATGTTTCTTTCCGCGGCATTTGTCTTCACGGACCTTTCTAGGTGTGTCCCCAAGCATTCCGATGCTTCGATAGCCGGCAATGCTGCGGTCGTCGCCGGGGCTGATGCGTGTTTTCGAGGTCGGCTACACGGCTATGCGTGTATAACCGAACCAAAACACGTTTTTTACAACCTCGCATGATTTTTGAACGAATTACCCATTACTCAACGTGTAAATTTATGGTAATTTGTGTAAATAGCGTGTTTTTTCATCCCAAATATTCACTAAATACACGGGACTTGCTAACAGTGTACGGTAAAGACCAGCGTTCCAACATGATTATCCGCAGGTTGATCGATTGTACTGTAATCCCTCAAGCGGTCTTAAACTCTTTAATGTAAAGCGGAATGTCAACCTGCGTCACCCCACCCCTCCGATCACGGCCCGACCAGCGGCATCAATGCCCGACATTCTACGTAATCTCATTTTGTTGTTACATCACTGAAACTCGAACACTCGGTCACATCAGGGATAATTGCAATCTTCCCTTCACAACGCACAGCACTGCCATCGCGACATTGCTGCTGTGTTGCTGACACGCAGAAATACAGAACCACGCTGACTTCCGGTTAGAACTCGGCATCGGAAAGCAGAGCCGAACGGGGCACAGAAGCTACTCAGGCACCCGGCAGCAGAACCTGCCGGTGTTGGAAGCAGTTTTCTCGGTTTCCATAACGTCGCGAACGTTGGCACGTCGTTCCGCAATCCGGAGGCGGCCATCTTAGCCCAGTGTACGTAGCACTGCCGGCACTGCTGGCACTGTTCCGGAACTTCGCAGTTTCTAACGGTTTCGTCTGCCCGTATCTTAAAATTAGTGGTTGACATCAATGCAATCAAAATATTCCGCACGTTAGGACTGGGAAACAGAATAAGAGGCGGTTTTCGCTTTCGCTGAAGCTCTATCAACTCAAGAACATTTGTAAATCAACGCGCTCGGCATTCTCGAAAATAACGAAACCGAAAGAAGATGAGGCGGGAGGGCGGTACATTTCTCCCGTCTGCCTGGAGATGGAGAAAAACAATTTCTTTCCTGCCTTCTTCTCGTGTACGCTTAGCGGCGAGTCAGTAGAAGGGAAGGAAAACTCGCCCGTTGCTACCTTGTTTCCTCCTTTTTCTTTGCGTGACTAGGCTACATAAGTAAGCCTGGAATAAAACCGGTTCACGGGATGTGTCTGCGTTGCACTGCGATTAATACCGCAGCCAACTTGATACTGAGAATTTAATGAAGCTGCGTGAGAAGTGCATCGTGAAGGCGTTCGTCATTTTTGTACGTTTGACACCAACGGCTCAACAAATCACGCACAGAGGAAAAAAAACAAAAAACAAAACAAAAACTCAAGAACGCCGAGTAGAAAACGCAGAAACGCACAAAAGCCGTTGAGCGCTATTTGACAATGCTCGAATGTCTCCATCTGGTCTTAGGGTTTGCTCAGGTTAATGTGAAACGAAATTTAATAATGGAAGAAACCTGCTCAAGGTATGCAATTTTTAATTCAACACGTAAAAGCAATATTGCGGCAATTAAATTTTATCATTCAGATTTTTTAGTGGTTATATGCGAGTCTTTTTTGCTTTTCTTTTTAGCGGGGCACGACGATAGGAACTTCAACTGCGCGGCTGAGAAACTTTTGGTAGTTTTATTATAATTAGAAAAGGGAGGTAGTAAAAACCACAAATTTATAAATACTGGGTGGGTTATAAAATATATATCGTGGAAATCGCGTCTGAACCGCGCGGATTCTAGGAATTTATCAGTCCGTGTACAGCAATTGAAGTACTCGCTAGTAGCCCTCGAATGTTTATTAATTATCGATAAATCGTGAATGCTTTTTGTAATTCGCAGTTCCTCCGGTGAGAAGCCAACCATGAAGACGTTCTTTCCCTTCGCTCTCCTTCTAGTGGCGCTCGTTGTGGTTTCTGGAAGAACTATCATAGACGAACCAATCGGTGAGTGCCTTTTCTATGGTACCATTTGCTTTAAAATCTTAAATACTAATTGCGGTATCGTTTTTAATACACCAAATCTGAAAAAAAAAATCTTTTTTTTAATGAAATTTGATTGAAATATAAATATGTTGTCTAAGTTTTACGTCGAAATCTAAAAAAATGCCTGCGCGTCAACTTACCCGTAAAATCCCTACTGAAAAAAATTATATGAATCTATATAAGAACTGATATGAAATATCCAAAAACTGATATGCGACATATGAAACTGATATGAAATACCCAAAAACTGATATGCGATATATGAAACTGATATGAAATAACCAAAAACTGATACGTGGCATATAAGAACTGATATGAAATATCCAAAAACTGATATGCGACATATGAAACTGATATGAAATACCTAAAAAATGATATGCGATATATGAAACTGATATGAAATAACCAAAAACTGATATGTGGCATATAAGAACTGATATGCAACATATGCCAACTGATATGAATGTGTCCAATAAACATATCAGAAATACTTTCATATAATGTTTTTCAGTATACGACTTGCCGCAGTGGAGCGGTTTGATTTACTGGCTTTCAAATAATTACGGCATGAGCGTTTATTTTTATTAAGAGATTCATCCCCTGAGCCGTTCAAAATACTCTCAGAGGTATGACATCACTGAAAAATCCACCAAGATGCTGAGAATATTATTTATTGCTTAGGTGGTCACCGAAAAACTCCGTTCTTACAAAACGACCTGTATAAAAGGCGGAAACGCAGAACTCAGAAGTAGTTATTGGGTGTGCTGTTGTATTCATGTTTGTTGTGCCGTGTATGTGTATGCGCTGAATATGTATATTCAGCTGATGCTAGTGGTATGCGTAATGTATCTAGATGGTGGCGTGAGTAAATAAAAATATTTTTGTAGCGCATGAATGGGGTGGTACCTAGCGCCACCTAGCCTAGTGTAACTGATATGCGTGCATATGAAACTGATATGAAATAAGTTCTGATATGAAAAGTTGTCCAATAAACATATCAGAAATAAATTCATATAACTTTTTTCAGTAGGGATGTTCTAACAGCCTATATCTGCGATCTACGAAATCAGACCAACGAATGATGAGGCGGAACATCCGTTTAGACCTAAAAATGAAGGCTGAGCTGTTGCACTGCGCAATGCAAAGCGTCATGCTTGCATTGCGTAATGCCACAGCGCAGACTTAATTTTGAGGTCTAAACAGATGTTCCGCGTCATCATTCGCTGAGCTGATTTGGTTCATCGTATAGATTGGCTCTTTGATTGTTTTGCGGGTAAGTAAACGCGCAGGCATTTTTAAGAGAGCGAAAGGCACAGCTTCAAGTGTAATAGGTTTTGAAGTCGGGCTAGCCAGTGCATATTGCACTCTAAGAAATGACTGCGCGTCTACTTACCCTCAAAACACTCAAAGAGCCAATCATTGCAATCTAGGAAGTCAGCTCAGCCAATCATGAGGAGGAACATCTGTTTAGACCTTAAAATTAAGTCTGCGCAGTTGCATAATGCAATGCAAAGTTTCATGCATGCATTGCGTAATGCCACAGCCTAAACGGATGTTCCGCCTCATCATTCGCTGAGCTGATTTCTTAGATCTCAATGATTGGATCTTTCAATGTTTTGCGGGTAAGTAGACGCGCAGCATCTCTTAAAGTGTGGTAACAGAAGAAAACAACGTAAAGAATACAGAGGAAAACAACACACGACACAAGCACAGGTCTGACGGATAACTTCGTGTTTATGTTTTCTTCTATAATGCCCTCCTCACTAGATGAAAAAAAACAAAAAAAAAACTAACCAAGTCCTAAATTAGCGCTGTGTGGGTTTGTGTTTTTTGCCCTTGTCCTTCGTCATTTTCGCGCTGTTTACTCCCGCTTCGAGTGTTTATGGCTTAGCTACGAAACTGATTCGAGAGTTAGGAAAAACCACAGCAACAAAAATAACCAAACTACAAATATAACGAAACAACAACAAGACTTTAGGTCCTCCGAGCAGCTTGAAGCGCCACCACCATGCATGCGCAGAACTTCGGCGCATCTGCATTCCGACATTTCAAGTTTCTCTGGCAACCCAAAGCGATGGGGTCCCTTATTCTAAAGCTCTCTGTTGAAGCTGAAACGCTATAAACTCCGTTTCTCGCCAAGTCCAATTGCCGCCGACTGTATAGACCTTTGCGAAATTTTCCTTCTTCGAGCTGCCAGCATTATCTGCCGGGCTGTGGAAAGCCTTATGAGCATCCATTGTTGCTCTGCATTGCGGTTTACCAGACCCTGCCTCCACAGCTGAATGACTCAGCACTTTTCACCAGGGTGATAAGCGATACAAAGGTCTTTAAGACCGGATGGAGCCAATCAATCGGGGCCGGAAATTGCACCGTCATGGCGGTTGTTGTCTTTCTGCGCTGGCCATCGCCGGCTAAAACAATCATGCATTGGACGAAGCGTTGGTCGAATCCCGACGGAGTCGATGTGCGTGAGGAGTTTAGCGGCTGAAGTAGAAAACGCACTAAGATGACAAAGGGCCATGACGGTGCATTTTCGGTGTTGCCTGATTGGCTTTAGGGGAGATCGTATGCGGTCGATTGCGGTCGGACTCGTTGAGTGTAGCAGGGTTTATCGGAAACGCAAATGCGTCTAATTTGTCTTCTTATTTTTTTTTTTTTTTGCAGTCGGTTGCGTTGACGTCAGAACGCCGATCTCCATTTGGCTTCGAATGGAAGGATTGCGGGTAGACCTAGATAGTATAGCTGCCTCGGCCCTCGAGGTCTACTATGCCCAGCGTCCATCCAATCGGAACGACAATCGGAGCCCGGCGTACTGACGTCATGCCCTGCCGTGCTCAAGTATACCGGTCGAACTTGTAATAATAATAATAATAATAATAATAATAATAATATTACTTTATTTCCATCCTTTATGATGTTGGGGCCCAAGAATAAAAGCTGAAGTAAGCAGCTTATGCTCCTCATGCGTTTATGTTGCAGAGAAAGGAGACGCCCGCTGCTCTTTTGAGTCGGCAGAACTGTCCTGCCCGGAACTTCCGACCAACTACTGGCTCTTTGACGGAAAGCGATGCATTGTCGTGTTTGACCAGACCTGTCAGAGAAAAAACATTCACGCGTCCAAGGCTGAATGCGAGAGAATCTGTGTTGACCAAACTCGGTGAACACTGATTCACGCATACTTATGCGTCCCATGCAAACGAGATAACGAAGAAGTACTGGGAATCAAAAGAAACTTTGAATGAAGAATCTGACTTTGCGTCGTGTTTTCTTTTTTTTTTTCCTGGGCATATACTACGAACGCTCGGCTCTGACGTCACGCCTCAGCGGTGGCGCTTCTGTCGGTGTCGTGGGTATGCGCACGGTCTTCGTTGCGAATCTGGTTTCTGCGCACACGGGGCGCCCATGTCCACCTGGTGGGGGAAAGCGGCGTCAGCTTGCCCGTAAAAAAACAGCGTATTTTTCGTCCTTCGCAGCCTCCTGCCAAGTATAGCCCGTGTTCTGTTTATTGAGAATTCACGAATAACTAAGCAGAATTTAACCGCTTCCTTATAAAACTATCAGTCGTCATCGCTATTTGTTTCGAGCGTCTCGCGCTAAAAATAGCATGCATGCTAAAAGCGTTCGGGTCGCCATTTCTAGAGCTTTGCGCGGATAACAGTTTGATTATCAGCATCCAGTCTGCATTCACTACCTTTGTATCCGTATCCGTACCTTATCCACAATATTTGGAGCCGCATCCGACCTATAATCCAAGCATTCATTGTAGATAATAAAATTTAGCATGAATGGAAAAAATACAAGTATAACTTTTTAAGTTGTTCGCTTACCTTTTTACAAAGATATCTTCGGGTTACAATTTGCGGTGGATGTCATTTTATTATTATTGCTTTCATCGTGTCTGTATAAAAATTTAAAAACGATCAGCCTTCCCGAGACACTGCGTGTCACTGGGAAATTATCGCAGGAACGTGATAGTCAAATGTGTTTGTGCGTGCGTGCAGGGTGTCGCACAAAGAAAATTCTGCACGCTGAAATGGTCGCAAAAATCGGAAAACTTGACGGATTCTTGTAGCAACTTTCCTCCAAAAATGTCTTTAACCAGTCACATTACTGTTGTGCTAAAAATTTCAAGCTCTGGAACCTGAGTACAAAGAAAATAAGAAACATAACTGATTTTTCTAGAGGCTCTTCATACACGCGCGCTTTTGCTTGAGTGGTGACATTCAGCCATTAGAGAGTTTTAGTAGGATCGTTTCGATACTCAGATACCCTGGCGATAACGATGCCTATGTACGTAAGCGGAAAGGCGATAGAGTATCGGGTATGGTTATTTTGTTACCGGAACGATCTACTAAAACTCTCTATTTTTACGCCCAATCGTTTTTTTATGCATTTTAAAGTACGCGCAATCCGGTGTCAAACGCCCGGAGCGCGCAGCTTTGGCTAATGCAGAGACGCCATTTTAGCGCCCAAGTCATTGCACCGAGTGCGCGAGTGTCACGCGCTGAATATTCAGTGCAACAATGGATGTCTTCACCCTGAGATGTACCAGACATGGGCACTGGTTTTTTCAACGGTGGAGCGGCAGCCGCGTCGGGGAGCACTGAACGACGGTCATGTTTCGTCTATCCAGACGCACGCTGCGGACTACTGACGCCGACTGAACGAAAGGGCTTTATCCAAGCGAGCCAGGAGACGGCCAAAATAGTGCTGTTTGGCTTTCGTGCTGGTGCCACCAGGTAGAAAGTGTCACGCTGCGAGTCACGAATAAACAAAAAACCGCCAGCGTCTGGGTTCCAGAAATGCAGCACCTTCGTCTCCGACGGTCCTTGTTTCGTGCATCGTCTGCTCTCGCAGTTTGACGTTTGAATGAGACACACGAGAGGCAGCCAGAGTGCGCCTGATAGATAGCGATTTGGTGGCTCTGGAAAGAGCCGTTGAATTCTGAACTGCGGTCTTCGCAGTTGCGGTCAAATGACCTGCCCTACGCGCACATACCCCGGAAAACAAAACAAAAACAGTTAGACTTGTGCCTGGACGTGCCCGCCGCGAACTTTATTTTTACTTTTTCAAGCCTCTTCGTAGTCCCGGAAGGCGGCCTCCTGCATGTCGTCACTGATCGCCCTGAACGTGTCGATGATGTGTTCTCAGGAACGCACTGAGGTAAGAGCACGAACGTCAACCGGGTGAAAGCAGACATGCACGAAACAAGCAACCGTCGGAGACAGAAGGTACGTCATTTCTGGAGCAGACATTGGCGGTTTATTTATTCGTATTTATGGCGTGACACTTTCTGCACAGTGAAACTTAACCGAAAACCTAAACAACTTGACGGCAATATCTTACGCAACCAAAAATCCTGATAAAAGCTGGCTCAGTCAGTCCAGTGAATCCAGCGCCATCTCTGGATAAGGCAAAGAAACATGGCCGTCGTCTGCGTCTCCCCGACAGCTGCTGCTCCGCCGTTGAAAAAATGAGTTATCATTTAATTTCTTTGTGTACTGGAGTTCTGACCGGAAAATTTAGGCACAACAATTTTATCTAAAGGCTACATTTTTTTTTTGCAGGAGTGCTCGAACCTGGTTTTATCGGTTCGGTTCCGGTTCGGGTTCACGGCTTTCGGTTCGGTTCCGGTTCAGTTCCGGGAGCAAAAAATCGGTTCAAACCGGTTCGAACCGGTTCGAAC
>JAZHYW010019716.1:0-18504 GCA_037355805.1 Ixodes ricinus | reverse complement strand
GGAACACAATCTAAAAACAGCTGCCTGCCGTCCCGCCAAGAAACAAAAAAAGAGCCCATTACTGCGATCTACGAGGGGAAAGGGGAGGGGGAGGGGGCACGGCAGCACTTGTCGAACTGCGTTTGTGAAGGTTTTTAGAGAGCACCTTTTAGGCGGCCGTTTCCGGCTTGAGCGGCGACGCCGTCGGCGTAACCGCGCGTTGCATTATGGGACGTTTCCCATAATGACGTCGCACGTGACGTCACGTGTGACGGCACGAGGGCAAAATTTTCTCGCTAAATTTTTCGGGCAATTTCTGCGCTAAATATAGCGGGACAAATTGTGCCCTCGTGACGTCACACGTAACTTCATGTGTGACGTCACGTGACGAAACACGTGACCCTCCCCTCCGTACCCTCTCCTCTTCCCCCTCAAGAGCTGCGCTCTAATTTGGCATTACGGAGAATTGTAAACGTATTTATTTTTTTCCATGGTCTCCGTCCGTCGTGCAGTTGACGAGAAAAAACCTTATTATTATTGTAAGGCCGCTCGAGGCCATTAGACACGATCAGCCGTCAAATGCTCTTTGTACCTTGACACTGCATTACGTTCGACATGCTCGCGTGTCCGTCTATTCGGCGAGCTCCTTCGGTTGATCGCGGCAGCTCCGCAGCCAATGCGATTGCGGCCTTTGCATAAAAGACCGTCGAAGAGCCAATCACGTAGCAAGAAGCATGAACGTATAATATGGCCTACTTTTATAGAGATATCCGTGGCAATAGGTCGAGATGCTCGCAGTTTAACGAAGTCTTATTGCGGAAAAGACGCGAGTGAGATTTTTTCTGCACGCCGGGAGATCCCCAGGTGAACCTTCACGAGTCCTCTGCTGGGACGTGTGTTGCGCCCTTCGTTGGCTTGCTTTACTTTATACTTGTTTTACCCTATTCTCAAACTTTATGGAGGATTAAATACTACAGGGTGGAGCGAACAGCGGTTCGAATCGAATAGCACCGCGTCCTTCATAGTCTTCGCCATGCTGGGGAAACCGATGACATTTCATTGCAGTGTTATAGAAAAAAATGACGCGATTCGTGCCTAACCATTATTCGCCCACTCCTATTAAATACCAATTATTTGAAAGCGGAAAGGAGACTGGGAGTCTTGATTCGCGTAAGACCATTAGTCGGGTTTTGTCGGGAATGTTCGATGGCGTGAGGCGGCTCCATCGAACACCGGAGGGTGACAAAACGACAGTGTGGTGGGCGATCTAATCGGACTTCGTTCTGGCAGGCAATTACTCACCCCGAACAAAGAAAGGCCTGCACACCCTTCCCCCAAAAAGTAAACAAACAAAGAAAAGAAAACATCAGCAACAACACCTGTGAAAATAACCTAATCACAAGGCCGGTCGGGTGTTCTAACAAAGGTTTATATAGTCCCTAAGAGCTTAAGGGGTATTCACACGGGAGAGAAATTTCTCCATTTGCTCCCCAGGATTCGCATCACGTGGTAACAACGTCACGCCTTTGCGCGGAGCCGCGCTGGCGTAGAAATCTCAGGGGAATGGAGGAGCTTTTGTTCGGGCTGCACAAACGCCTTGGCTTGGGATCCCTTCGCAATTGGCGGTATTTTGTTCGCGTGTCTGGCAAATTTACAGATCTTGCTCATGGTATACCGGCGGTGGCCTCGGGATCGCCTAACTTGTTGCGGCTGCTGCGGCTGCACTGTATAAACAGAATGAGAAAAAAGGTAGTAACTGCGCGTTTTCCTCCCTTCTACTGACGCGCCCCCAAGCGGACACGCGAAGAAGGGAGGAACGAGACGTTTTTCTCCTCCAGGCAGACGGGAGGATAGTTCCGCCCTCCCGCCTCATCTTCTTTCGGTTTCTTTTTCGAGCACGTCGCGCGCATTGTTTAATAAACGTTGTTGAGTTGGTTGAGCATTACCTTCGAATCGCCCATTTCTGGGTTTGAGGAACAAAATGGCTCGAGGTACACCTAAGCACTTCTTATGAGTTGTGAATGCGGAAGCACGCACGCCGCTCTTCGCTCCCTTCTTTAATCTGCGGCGCACAACGCGCTGACCTTGGGCGTGGAACGGTGGAGCCGCTGCCTCACGGACACGCAGCGCCATCGTGTAAGCGATCGTTCAAACTGTCGTGTGCCTTGCGGCGCGAGGAAGGAACAGACAGCAACGTGGTTTCCAGCAGAAGGAACCCCTTGGTTTATTCCATGCGCCATATATCTTGCCATGCGCCGTAAAACCGATAAGAGGCGAGCGAACGAGGCAATCAGTGATAACACAACAGTGTGACAACACAGTCCGGATGACATCACATAAACTGACGGGCAGAAGCCAATGGGAGCCTCCTCGACGCGCGCCAACCAATGGGACCGAAGCCGAAAATCCATAAGCTTAACTCCGCTCCCACTGGGATCGCGGAAACTAGGTACCGTTTTCGCGCTTGAAACTGATGATGTCGGCTCGCTCCATGGGACAGTCAATGCTTTCGCATTAAAAAGCGTCTATCGCTTATACCACTGAAACTGCCTCAGCATTGAAGAACATTACTGGCCGCCCGTTTCGTTTACTGAACTAATCGCAGGTAACGCAATGATTGGCGGGCCAGATGCATCAGATAAAAATCACACTGTCTGCTCAAGGATTTCCGACAGTACACGTTTTATCTGTCAACAGCAATGTTGGACAAGATAGTCGACAAACGTATTTAAGATAAGTTACTAAGTACCTCCTTCATAAATTATTTAGAGTACTACTCAGGTTAGGTTCCTTGCAAGGCCTCTTGATTAGTGTCCGAATACTTAGAAATGTAATTCAATTACTGACCAAGTCACTTCCACATTGCGTAATTTGTTTCGACTTCGAATTTTTTATTTTCAAGCAACAAATTGAAACAAAGCAAAATTACAGTGAAATTCTATGCAGCCCCAGTAGAGGAGTACTGTGATCACTGGTGCATGTTAAAAGATTATATTTTTCAGAGAAATGAGCAAAAAGAGCTTTTTCTACCAGTCCCATCGCTAAAAATCACATTATTGCGTTTTATTTTAAAATTTACACATTGGACGTACCGTTTTACTAGGCGCCGTAATCGCTATATCCGGAGCTCACGTAAAAAAAAATTATATATATATATATATATATATATATATATATATATATTAGCTTGCTGACGAAGGCCGGACTCCGGCCGAAACGTCGAAGAATAAATCGTCCGTTGTTGCTGCTTTCACCAATGGTTTTTTTCTTCCCGTTGTATATATATATATATATATATATATATATATATATATATATATATATATATATATATATATACACGCAAAATATGGAATTGTATAGCACGGAGGGCTCAGTGTATGGTAGGCGTGGCACTTGTCGTGCCTTCTTCAAGTAGAGCATCCCTAAACTTCAAGTAGGGCACACTAAATGATGACTCTCCAAAAAGAAAGGTAGAATGGGACACAAAGAACACTGCTGCCTTTCTCGCGGTTGTCGACTCTTCATTCTTTTCGCCATACCATGCTTAGGAGTCCGTTCAGAAAGGCGTATAAAATTGGGTTGTGGGGATATTTATACAGCGTGTAGTTGGTCAGCCATTTTTAAACTTGCGACGAGTCACTCGCTGTAGATGAGCAATTTCAACCAGTGCGGTACAACCGCTAGCCTGGGGTCTTTAACGTGCACCACGCAGTAGTGATACACGACCGCACGCCGGTACGATGCTCATCCAGATCGAAACGGGCAGGGGTGGGGCTCGAACCCAGGATCCCTGAGTTCTGCAGCGCGAGCTTTCGCTCCACGCGCGTCGAGCTGGGTGTGCGCTTTAGGCCCACTCGGCCACCGGATCTTTTCTTTTTTGTCTTTATGACACTCGGCCACCGATCCCCCCAGAAAGGCGTAAAAATTGGGTTGTGGGGATATCGGTACAGCGTGCAGTTGGTCAGCCATTTTGCCAGTTGCGACGAGTCACTCGCTGTAGATGAGCAATTTAGCCAGTGCAGTACAAACCGCTAGCTCAAAGTCTTTAACGCGCACCACGCAGTAGTGATACACGACCGCACGCCGGGTGCAGATGCTCATCCAGATCGAAACGGGCAGGGGTGGTCCCCGAGCCCAGGATCCCTGGTTCTGCGGCGCGAGCTTTCGCTCCACGCGTCAGAGCTGGGTGTGCGCTTGAGCCCACTCGGCCACCGCATCAACCCCCAGAAAGCGCTGGCACCTCGGAGAGGACTATCCGGCATTTTGAGAGCTCATCCTGCTCGTAGCTTGTTTTCTACCTTGGTGTTACATTCTCTGTCCCTATGAAAGGGTCGGACTATCACGGTTTCCCCCAGACAGTTCCCGAAAGTAATTGACAATCTTCAAACAAATTAACCCCCCCAAAAAATTAGTTTTCTTTTGGTGCTTTTTTTTCTCTCATTTCCTTCCATATATTTTGTTGTTAGGATGTTGAGTGTGCATATTTTGTCGTGGCTTGTTTCATGTTCAATGTTCCTTCGTTTTCGCTTCAAGTTTGTACTCGGTCTCGACTCTGCGCTAAAACTCAATATTCGCGCGACACTTTTTTTTCAAATATTAAAAAAAATGCATTTCAGGTAATGAGTACAATATACGGGGAAATGTAATTAAGATATAGTAGCAAATGCTCTCAATCAAATGTATTTGCAAGAGGCCAAATTACTACCAAAAGTAATTGAAATATAGTATCTTGAGTAGATTATTGGAGATAGGTACAAGTCTGATCTACAGTTAATAATATTTAAATCCTCTTACGATTTAAATTATCCTATTAAAATCTCTTCGCAGCGCTTCACTGCGAGGAAAACTGAAATGAAAGAAAGTAGTTATAGTGGCCATCAATAGCTGCCAGAACTCCATATGCTTTCTCAATTTGTTTTTTACAATGTTCGAAGTGATTTTGCAAATTACTATATAACAATTCAGTATGAACTATGCAGGAAGCGTGGTAAACAATAATGGCCTATCAATAAAAATTTTAAACGAAAAAGATTTTGGTATGAGTCTAACCATGCTGTGACCATGTGAAACGTCCGACCCAGTGCCATACCCTGACTCAGCGGGAAAGTTTCCGAAGATATATACTAAACTTGTGGAACTTCCGCTACCAAATGGCCCTGGTAGTAGTAACCGGAGAGTTATTATAGCAGCGGCGGCGATATCTGCTAGAGACTGTCAAGCCCAGTAGCGCGGTTCCAGATCTCCGTGGCGACACGTTGCCGGTTCGACCAAGCTGCGGGACCGAAAAAATCCGCCTGGTCCTGGTATCGAAATCGAGGATTTCTTGTCCATTTCACTTGCACCCTTTGCATTTAATTGCATTTTATTACTGGGGGATACTGCGACCCCACGCTACGTCATCAAGTATTGGGAACGAGAGATTGAAAGAAAACGCTCACTTTTCTCCTTGAAATTACACCGCAACAATAGAGGTATCCTGGACAATGGTGCTGAGTGCGAGTATACTTGGATTCCACTAGCGCCAAGAAGCTCGTGTGAATGTGAAAAACATTGAAACTGAATATCGCTCCACCGCCCCTTTAAGGGTAAACGGAGAATAGCATGGTCTCCAACGCAGATGCACACAAAACCTTCGACGAAAATATATTGTATACTGTCGCCAAGAGACCGGAAAAATGCAGCTCATGTTTTTGTTGGGTCGTTGCGCTGGTTCGTCGTTTCGTTCTTCCAAATAGAAGCGCAAGATTATGATCTTCAGCAAAATGGGATGTTTGTTGACGCTGGGATACACCAGGGCACAGTTAATCCTACAGCAAATGTTACGGAATGCTGAGGGATAAAAAATGAAAGAAAAGCGACATTTGAGTATTCCAAGAAACATGTCTCTCCAGGTTTCCCGGCGGATGAAAAACTCTGAATAATGCACGAAGGCTCTGCGTCGAGCGCATTTTATTGTGCTTGTTTAAGTGTGCCAGGCTTTAAGGGCGGATGGCGGGGAGGAAAGATTCAAAGATTTTTCGGCTGTTTAATGTCCTGGCTAGAACTGAAAGATGTATTCCCACGAAGAAGAGTCGGCGAGGAACATCGATGTAACGAACTATTTAATGTGTTTACATCTATAAAACATATGTAGATAAACTTGTTGGGTTCTGGCAAGCCAGGGAACCGCCGAAACGACGCTGATGCTATTAAATGTAGATTCATTCATATTTTTAGTTAAAGGGACTCTCAACTCATCTCCACTGTGGGGTCAGGGCCCGTTCGCTCGAAGCGCTAACCGCAGCTAAAATTAGCCGCAGTACCTAGGAGAGGGATTTTGAAATCACGTGACTGTCTCGGTACGGATGCGAGGAAACATGGCGCTGCCCCGGTGAGTGAGCGCCGCTCGCTTTTGAACTAATATGTCGTTGTAACTGCAATATCGGGCGTGTTAATCAGCAAGGAATGGTGCAGGAGGTTTTCGCATTGCCTTACCTCACTGAAATCACAAAGCATGAGCAATGACCTCGTCGCACTTTTTAGATAGTTTTTCGATTCTGGCCATTCCTAAGCCTAAATGAACGCGATAATTGTCGGCATGGCAACGTCTTTGGAAAGTGGATTGCCTTGACTCAATCGGCCGGGTATTGATAGCACACAAAAGCAGACGGCGTCCCAATAGACCTTTTGCTAAATTTCCCAAGCACCGAGGTGCATGCTACGAGTGTAGTAACGCGCGTTCCACGTGCTGGCGTCTGCAGTAGTAATTGTTCTAAAGCAAAAAGTCTAAAACGAGTTTTGCCTTGCACGCGCGTTCGTCAAAGTCTTATTATGATTATTTACTTCGAATACTTTATAAAGGGAAGGCCAGTGCGCGCGGACCGTAGAATTACACTTCCAGCGTTTTCCTCAATGCTTGGGTAATGTAGAAAAAGTTCCATGCACTCTTAGAGAAAAAAAAGGTATGTTCTTACACCCCTTGTCCCATATACGACACCCTTAAAATTTCAGTTCGACGTACAGCGCGCTGACGTCGAACCATTGTTCCCAATTTTCACATGTGGCTTGACAGCCGAGTGGTACAACTTATTGAAATATGTAATGTATGTGTTATTGAATACAAAAAAGTAATCGGCCTTTTCTTGGTATTACTGCAAAACCTCAGTGTTTCTTTTCTGTAATCTTTGATACATACTCCAGCGGTTTAATTACGTATATCTCACCGTTCTCAAGCACCTAATAAAAGTTGAGGTCGTCTGTTCGACGTCAGCGCGCTGTACGTCCAACTGAAGTTTTGGGGTGTCGTATATGGGACAAGGGGTGTAAGAATATACCCCTTTTTTCTGAGAGTGTGGTGGGACGCTGTCTGCTTTTGTGTGCTATCAATACCCGGCCGATTGAGTCAAGGCAATCCGCGTTCCAAAGACGTTGCCATGCCGACAATTATCGCATTCATTTAGGCTTAGCAATGGCCAGAATCGGAAGTCTATCAAAAAAATGCGGCGAGGTCATTGCTCATGCTTTGCGATTTAAGTGAGGTAAGGCAAAGCGAACGCCTCCTGCACCATTCGTTGCTGACTAACGCGCCCGATATTGCAGCTACAACGACATATTAGATCCAAAGCGAGCGAGCGGCGCTCACTCACCGAGGCACTGCCATGTTTCCCCGCATCCCTATCGAGCAAGTCACGTGATTTCAAAATCCCTCTCCTAGGTACTGCGGCTAACTTTAGCCGCGGTTAGCGCTTCGAGCAAACGGGCCCTGGTGTAAAAGGTAGACGATTAATTGGCGGAACAAGCACGTAACTTTCACTTGTGGAGATTGTCAGGTTCTTTATAGTAACGAAGAAAGGAAGCTGAGAGGTCCGTCTGATTTTTGATACCAAAGAAATATATTTGCGAATACTTTTTCTCTTTCTCTCTGAATCCACGTAAAGAAAAAAAGAAACTTATTGGCAAAGAAATAAAGACAATAGAGTGCGTCCACAGTTCGACTTGCCGAGATTGGCACTGGTTTACGCTGGTGTTAGGTGCTTGCCCGGTTGCAGAAGCCGGTCTCGTTTGGCTCCAGCAGCCAGTCGTACAGATGGTGACCAGTCGACCAGCTGCTGTGATGGCTTCGCCGGTGCATTCTTGAGCCAGGCTTGCCGTTCAGTGTTGACGGTGGGGTCAGGTCGGCAAACTTCTGTGGATAACAGCTTCACCGGTGTATTCCGGAGCCAAGCTTTTCCGAATCCGACCGCTTTCCGCCCCGAACCTCGTCGTCCTCCTCCTCTTTCCTCCTCTTCTTTCCTCTTTCTTTTCACTAGTATCCTCCGATTTTCTTCCTCTTTTTCTCGCCGTATTGATCACATCATTACAGAGATGAAAAGCCTGGGTTTATTCTCCTTTTCCCTTGAGGCCACACATTTCACAGTCATCTTAAGCGTGAGTGGAGGACTCTGACGTAAATTTCGTTGCTTGTGCTCGCGCGCACCGGCGGCTCGTGGCTTGTGGAAAGATCGCGCGCCACTCATTATGAATACTAAAATGTTTGGTTCAGTATGCCTTTAAGCTAGATCAAGTCAAAACGATAAACACTCCGCGGAATCATTTCTTCTTCCATATCTCTCTCAGTCACCTTGCCTTCCCCTTCTTTCAGCCACTCTTTATTCCCCTGAGGAGATTACGTCGTCGGGAAGCCAGTGTGCTTTAAAATGGCGAGTGATGTCTTTCTTGGAGAAAGGCAATTTGGGGAGTGCTGCATACGACTGCTCATATGCTCATGCTCATATGTACAGGCTGTTACAAAAAAAAAAATTACACATTATTTTTTACCGCAAAAATAAACCAGAGATGGCGAAATTACTTTCAAAAAGTAATTAAATTACATTACTAATTACTCTCCTAAAACTGCAAATATGTAATTAAATTACATTACAAATTACCACAGACTAAAGGTAATGACATTACATTACAATTACTTTCCAAAAGTATTGAAATTACTTTCAAATTACTTTGACATTACTTTTTGAATACCTTGAGGCAGTAATTCATGCTCATTTCATTTACCGTATACACCAACACAGTGTTTACAAAACTAGCCCTCGTTTGCTCACACAGCGCGTGTGCAGGAACCAGATCCGGGAGAAGCGAGGCGCTGCGCATGCGCAGTGCCGACAGCAGCGCCACCGCAGTGATGTCACGTCAAAGAGCTGAGAAGGTCCATATTTACCAAAACTCGGATCTTCCTGTTTACACCGCAACAACCTTATGTGCCTCAAAGTGAACCATACTGAACAGTGGTTTTGCTGGCGCACACGGCATAAGTGTTAAACATGATGAGTATACCTTCTCTAGATGTGACTCAGAAAGGCAGTCCATTCACCGGTTTCGCTGTTCATTCAACGGAGAAGGTTCTTACTAAAGGTGTATGGTGATATGTTTCCGTCTTCCTGATTTAGAAGTTGTAGTCCGTGTCAGTTTGTTAAGTCGGGCAATGGCAGCTCGTTCTTACAAGGAGTCGTTACACGAAACGTTTCCCTTCCGCCTCAGACGCAATCTAATTCTATTCTCCCAAAGCACCTACTATGCTCGGCAACAACTTTTCTTAGCAATGCAATGGAGAGGAGGAGAGTCCGCGCACAGCTTTAATCAGAGCTCAAAATGGGAGAGGGAACGCGTGCTTGTACCCTCCACTGCATTGCCAAGAAGAGTTGTCGCCGAGTATAGTTGACCTTTGTTTCTTTCAAGGAGCATTTTTCCCAAACACCCGAAGAGCCCAAGTTTTTGCGCATTGTCACATAAAGGGCCTGGATAATTGCTAAGCAGAAGTGTCGCCAGTTGAGAAATGGCGCGAGCTTCCTAAATTGTGTACTTTCCCAATGAACGGGGGAAAGGGGGCGGCGGCGATATCTCCTTGAAGGCTTATTCCCGAATAAACTTCCCAAGGGAAGGTAGCGAGGCATACCACGAGCGGCACCTGTTTTACTCGAGGACGCACGAAACGTTCTGAGGCTTTGACAAGGAATTTCGAATTAACTATTTATTCCGGTTGTTTGTTGTTCACAATGGTCGAAACTTACGGTTAGACCTTGCTTGACGAAAGTACAAGGCTGGGGATCCGTTTGTACTGTCCTCTCAGGTTTTAAATTATGTTCAACTCACTGGTGCCCCCGTCGCCAGTCGCCTGGTAGCCTATGAACCGTTCATCCCCATGCTGACGCCTTGTCAGCTTAGGGATGAAAAGTGGAAGCTACGTGTTTGTTGGAGCAGTCACACGTCTATCGTTCGCCACGTAACCACGCTCTCGTTTATACCCACGCGGAGAGAAAGGGACGGGACAGGTGATTAAAGGAAGTTGTTTGATTTGTTCTGGTTAGCTTGCAGCTCCCACCGCACTGTCATCTTAGAGTTGAGCTCTTGGTACGAGGCTTTGTGCTCAGGTGACCGTCGATTATTTCCTCTGATGCTCTTTCACAACATTTCACCTTGCAAAATAATTTTTCTGTTTGTTAAAGCTTGCAAACGAATTTTATAATTTAGGACACAAGTAATTTAAAAAGTAATGAGTAATGTGCTCGAAATTTCTGCCTGAGAGTAATTCATTACATTACTAAATTACTAGCCTAGAGAAGTAATTCATTACATTACTCATTACTCCAAAAATAATTTAATTACTGTAATTCCATTACAGTAATGGCATTACTGCCGTCTCTTAAATAAACTAGGCATCGCCGAACGCTCATTCTCCGCCCGAAGGTAGCGCTAGAGGTCAAAACCAGATGCCAAGTTTCAGCCCAATCTCGATAACTTAATCAAAAGTTATAAGTGATTTTCTGAAAATTTCAATGGGAAAATGGCGGCCGACGGAGTTTTCGAATACATGGGGCTCTACGGCACCAGAAACTGAAAACGGGCGAAAATTGGCTCCATTTTCCCATTGAAATTTTCAGAAAATCACTTATAACTTTTGAATAAGGTATCGGATCGGGCTGAAACTTTGGCATCTAGTTGTGACCTCTAGTGCTACCTTTGGGCGGAGAATGAGCGTTTGGCGATGTCTAGTTTATTTTTGCGGTGAAAAAGAATGTGTAAATTTTTCTTTGTGACACCCTGTACTGTCTCGAAGAATGATCTACAGTGTTTTGTTGGCTTCCTGGTCCTACATAGAATAATTTTTACGTTCGTGGGCCAGCTCGTTTCTATACGTATTCTGATGTAAAATTAAATTATTACGATTAATCATTGTCAATAGGGTCGTTAACGTGTATAATTGATCGGTGATTTTAGAAAATTAAACTACTCGATACTGTTAACTCAAACGCGACATCGGTGTTTTCTTTTTGCTTGCTACTTAGTTCTTAGTAAGAGTCTTGACTAGCATCAAACTGCAAGGCTAACCTTAAATAGTTGAATGAGCACTTTCCACCACACTACCAGCTTTGACGAGAGCCTTTCAAATTTTGAGACAAAAACAGAAAACAAAACGGCGACAGCTTGTCCGCTACCAACAGTGTCGCGCTCTGTGGATCGGTACAATCCATGTCCGTGTTAAAACAGTCATCTCTCTGAGCACCCGAGAACACGATAAAACGCAACGGGCTTGGAACACTCTATTAAATGCTTCAACGTCTTATTTCTACTTTTCTGAACCGCACTTCTGGAGTCAAAAGTACGATTTACGAAGGCAGCTCGGCGATGAACGAGGCCGGAAACATGTTCGGAAATTTGTATAATACCATCTACGCTCTATCTATGGACGTTTTTAACCCATATTTTATTGCGTTCAAGTTTTTCCTGAATAAGCTCTAGAATTTCTGGTGTCCCCTTTATGCTATGTGTATATTGCACATCATTAAAAAGCGAAAGCGGTTCATGAGCACAAAACCAAACAAATGATTGAATGAAGAAATGAATGTTTGAAACTACCCATAAAGAATGTGATGCGACATTCAGCATGGCATTTCACATGCTCACGCAATGCTCAGTATCATCCCTCGTTGTAACGCCTGAGCCTTTTTTTTTTCACCCTCATCATTCACCGAGCTCTTTCCGGAGATCGCAGTCAATAGATGAGTTTTAGGGAACCGTTTTTGCACATCCGATACGGTACGATGAGCCTTACCGGTACGAACTGCACATATGGGAGTCTTCTGTGGTAGCGCATGCGCAGTTCGTACCGGAGGGTCCACCGTACCGTATCGGATATGCAAAAACGGTTCCCCCAAACTCTCTATTGGCTCTCCGAGTGCTACGCGGGAAAGTAGACGAACAATAATTTTTTCAGAGGGTGAGTTTTCTTCGGTCAGTTCAGTCAGTGTGAAACACGGTGGGTAACCTACACCAATGTTAAAGTTAGAAAATAAATCTCGACATCGGCGTTTTTTTGTTTTTCTTCTATTTTTCCAAAGTTACTGTCAGTTTAAGGTACGCTGGGAGTCCTGAGTTCTGAGATTTTTTGTTATCGTTCCGCAACGAACACTATTGCGGCATTCGCCGATAAGAACGCCGACGTACTGATCATGAAGCGGGTGAAGATAACGAGTCATACCTTGCTTTTCTTTAAGCTGCTCCAGTCAGGGACAGCTTGAGGAACGCATAGGGGGACTTAACATGTTCACGCGCTGCATGCTTCGTTCTTGGGCGTTTTGATGGTTAACGTCTCAACCCAATTGCCGTCGGAACGATAAGGAGATGCTCACGACTCTCGCTTCTTCAGCTTTCAGTGACTATACAGCGACTATTCGCGGCGAGAAGTTTGGGTATCGCCGCCTGCTGGAATGCTTTCACAACCCAGAGTGAGGATACATCAACTTCTCTGCTGGTGCAAGCACGTGCAATGCTAAGATTCTACGCGCTATGAAAATTAAAACATAACCACGTGGGTAGCACGTGCACTACCCATAGTGAGGAAAGCAGAAGCGCCCCTCGCGAGCTTCTCACCGCGAATGAAGCCAGGGTCACTCTGCTCACTACACCGTACAAGAGACAGTCTGCAAACACGAGTCGCCGCAGCATCCGTGGTTCGAATGCCGCGAGCCCAAGTTTCCTCATTGAACTCATTGGCATGCGGCATTCGAAGCACAGATCTCGCGGTGACTCGCGTTCCAATCTGTATGTAGACTGTATTTTTTACGAGGTATAAGCAGTGTGACACCGGCTTCAGAATGATTGACGAGCAATAAATATTGCCACTTGGACTGGAGTCTCAAACAGGCCCTCTCCTTCGCGTTGCAATTCGTTCAAATCAAAGGTGACAGGATGGTGACGAATACTTGAAAGGATAAAACATCTAGGACTGGGATGGAAACATGACTTCTTTAATTGAGCAACAACAAATAAATAATACAAAATATAAAACCCCCCCCTCCCCCCCCAAGGTTTCAACGTTTTCGAAGAAGGAAAGGAGCATCATTGATAAAAAGGAACGGGAATTTACTATAAATATAAAAGTTTAAAAAGCGCTGGCGTCACGATGAGCTATCAGTTATCCAGTTATCTCTGGTGCAAGGAATTCGACTACTGTCATTATCAGTGATAATGAAGGTGCAGAAATCATGTTGACCGTCCCAAAGTGAAATGGCTATAAATTAAAAGTTTAAAAAGCACTAGCATCACAACGAGTTATCAGTAATCTAGTCATCTCTGGTGTTAGGAATTCGACCTCTGTCTTTGTCAGTGATTATGAAGGTAAAAAATGCTAGTTGTTGACAGTCGCCATGGCGAATGATTCAATGATTTTTCTCCCAAATCTGTTGATGTGGCCGCCCAGTATTCTAGTATCAGAGAAATAAGGAGTACAGTCATTGCACGTGCGGCCGTGAACGACGATTGGGTGAAAAGACTCATCTGAAGCCTTTGATGCTTCCAAGTTGTGTTCTCTGAGTCGATGGTTGACGCATCTCCCAGTTTGTCCGATGTACTGACTGCCGCAGCTTAGTGGAATTGAATCGACATTTCCCTCTTCGCACTCCACGAACTTGGTTGCATGTCTTACATTGCACCTTGCTGGGACTGTCTGTAGTTGTCCCCGAAGTCAATTTGTTTACCCGACCGAAACTAGCAGACGGAAAGTCCGTTTGGAAAGAAACGTCATTTTCTGCAGCCTTTGGGAGTAGTTATGTCGAGATCAGCGAGTTGTCGACTGTATTGCTAGAAAGAGCGAATACTCGGTACACAAGCTACTGACGCCGATCTAAGAGATGAAAAAGCGGATGAGCGGTATGTCAGTAGACCTTTTTTCGCATAACCTCATTACAGCGCCAACTGACTCATCCTCGACCCATAAATCCCCGGAGAGGACCACATCCTGAAAATAGCGAGGCGCACGGCGCGACCGCTTTCGTCCAGGCGCTTCAAACCCGCTGACAAAGGAGAGACAAATTGTGGTTTCGGGGAAATTCCGGGCACATGCGCTAAGCGGTACATATCGCAAAGCGCAACATATCGCAGTCTGTTGCGCAATTCGGCGTTCTTCACTGGCTTAAAGATAAAAAAAAAGTATCACCGCTGCCACCCCACTTCCCTTTGACGTTTGGAGAGGGATGACGCCAGCATCCCTCTCCAACCGTTCCTTCAAACAGAAAGTCAACCCGGAAGAATAAACATCATTTATTTATTTTGACAGCGTTTACTGTATTTATATTTTTTTCACATTTTTCGCGACTGGGTGTTTCGGTTTTTGTACTTTATGTGATGTTTTTCTTCTATAGGTGGTTTCTTCAAAAATGTTATCATTTATTTATTTACGAAAAAAAACACACACGTTAAGAACGAGTAAAGGAGATAATCAAAATCACTTTTGAAAGGAATAATAGTACCTGATTGTTTATAAGAGAATATACTCAGGGTCACGCTTTTCAGTAAACATGGTGCAATAAAAAACAACTGGGATATCTATAGTTGTTGCGAAAAATATTTGACGTGAGTCGTTTTTTCTTTTTTAATAATTCGCGCAACTTGATGTGTAGTTCGGTAATTTAAAGTACTTGCCTTTCTCAATTCCGCTCAAGTTATTAAGATCAAACTTTCACGTGACGCCTCATTTAGAGTTTATAAAGTGTGCAGTTAAGAAGATCAAGAATACTTTAGGTCGCAGTTTAAAAGAAAGAAAGCGGAGGATATCAGCGTTTCTAACTATGCCCCATGAAACGATGCCTATGCGTGTACATTCGTGCATAGCATGATAGTTGGCGTCAATGTTTTGTGGCAATGAACTCAAAGCTATGGGCCCATGAACTCGCACCTAGCACTCTTCACTGCTTCTGAAGTTTCACAAGTAGTTGTTCCCCAAATATTTATGGAGGAAGCTCGGAGAAGGCGAATGCCGGAAATACGTTTTGACTCATATACCGAGTCCACATACGCCGCGGCACTGAGGCACGAATTCCTGGAAGTTCGTAGCATCTCGTGCCCTGTGTTACGTAGATTAATTAAGATTTCGGTAAATAAATGTTTCCGACCTTGTCATTTGCCGTCTTTCCTCTGTAGATCAGATTGTTTGCCGTCTCTGTGATCTCTGCGGGTAGAGATTGCTTGAAAACCTTTCCATATACCATATATTACAGCAACCTTCAGAGCGGCCGGCGTAATTTGCGAAACTATAATCAAATTTGTTATAGCTATCGAAGTTTCAAGTACTGCTTCACTGCGTGAACATAACACCCTTTATATATATATATATATATATATATATATATATATATATATATATATATATATATATATATATATAAGCACCGGAGCTCGGTGTAGACTGCGATGAACCAGACTACAATCCCGAGGAGGCGAAGGAACTAGCCAACAAACCTCGAGACAGACCCTGAGGGCGGCCTTGACTCCCTGTGTAGATTCGCCCCCGAGCGGGCTGGGCAGGGGAAACACGGTGCTGCTCCGGAGGATCGTCCAACAAACACAGCATGCACACCGGCGCGCATGGCACGTTGGTCTACGCGACCCACAGCCTCCCACTGCAATTGCTGTAACGACCCCGTCACTCCTGTCGACCAGTATCACCTACTTTTGGCTTGCCCAGAGTTCGAAGAGATCGAGACGGAAGCACACACCACCAGACGTCACCAGCCTAGAGGAATGGACTCATCCTGAGGGTCCTCCCGACAAACGTCGAGCTGTCATGACCTCTCTTTTGGATTTTATCCACAAGGCGGAGCTGACAGCATATCTATCTTTAAGTCCCCAAAACCCCCTTCCCCGGCCTTGATCCAAGCTCGTAAGCTACCGGTCCGATCCCCTTCCTTCCTTCCATAAGGCCAATAAACGCTTTCTGAATATTTATATATATATATATATATAAAATTATATATTATATATACATATATATAGTAGCAAACCAGCACTCACAAGCAGGTTGACCTCTTTGCTTTCCTGTAAATAAACATACCTTCTCTCTCACCCTTTATATATAGCAAAATAAATATTTTTAGTAACGTTTATTGCCGTGAAGAGGAAGTAACATTTGCACTCTTCCAATGAATCCTCGCTGTGTCCTTCACTCGAATCCTTGCTCCGTAGTTACCATTTTATGTGGAAAATGACTCGCTAATTGCGAATTCTAAGGGGCTGCCTAATTTGTTGGAGATTTTGAAAAAAGTTGATGGTCGAAAAGGAGCGAACACGAATAATTTAGTAACAAAACTGAACCTTAATAACGGGGTTTTAGTAAAAATGGAACCAGCGAGCAGTCTCTAGGTAAATCCTCTGAGCACCAATTAGGTTAATACCCTTCGCGAGCCTGCTCCCGAGGAGGCGAAGGAACTAACCCAACAAACCTCGAGACGGGCCACGGGCGGCCTTGACTCCTGTGTAGATTCGCCCCCGGGCCGGAATGGCCAGGGGCTACGGTGCTGCTCCGGTGGATCATAACAAACACGATATGCACACCGGCGCGCATGACACGTTGGTCTACGCGACCCACAGCATCTCACTGCAATTTCTGTAACAAAACCATCACCCCTGTCGACCAGTACCACCTCGTTTAGGCTTGCCCAGAGCTGGAAGAGATCAGACGGAAGCACGTACCACCAGAAGTCAACAGCATAGAGGAATGGACTCATCCTGAGTGTCGTCCCGACAAACGATGAGTTGTCGCTCATGACCTCTATTTTGGATATTTCCCCAAGGCGGGGCTGACCGCCAATCAATTTTAAAGTCACCAAAACCCCTTCATCGGCCTTGATCTAAGCTCGTAAGCACCGGTCCGATCCCTTCCTTCCTTCCATAAGACCAACAAACGCTTTCTGAATATTTTATATATTATATATATAAAATTATATATTATATATACATATATATAGTAGCAAACCAGCACTCACAAGCAGGTTGACCTCTTTTGCTTTCCTGTAAATAAACATACCTTCTCTCTCACCCTTTATATATAGCAAAATAAATGTTTTTAGTAACGTTTATTGCCGTGAAGAGGGAGTAACATTTGCACTCTTCCAATGAATCCTCGCTGTGTCCCTTCACTCGAATCCTTGCTCCGTAGTTACCATTTTATGGGAAAATGACTCGCTAATTGCGAATTCTAGGGGGCTGCCTAATTTGTTGGAGATTTTGAAAAAAGTTGATGCGTCGAAAGGAGCGAACACGAATAATTTAGTAACAAAACTGAACCTTAGTAGCGGGGTTTTAGTAAAAATGGAACCAGCGAGCAGTCTCTAGATAAATCCTCTGAGCACCAATTAGGTTAAGACCCTTCGCGAGCCTGCGACCACAAAAGCCGTCAGTTCCAAAAAGAACACCGGTATGTTACACAAACCAAGTGGTGAATCTTGCACGACATCTCCTCTGAAAGAATTCTCTCTATGGCATTGAGTTGACAGTAGCCGGACTGGGGTTGCTATCACCGTGATTATTTTCGGACTGAGACCATGCACAACGAACATAACACTCCGAAGGCGCCAGAACTTCGCCGCTGTTTTTCCCGTCTAATTGGGCAAGACAGTGATAAAATAGGCCATAAAACAAGTTGGTTGTTACTTTGGACTTTCCAATTAGCTTTCACATTCGATGCAGTTGGCCATCACACTGACTGCGGTCTTTTTCTGGAAAGAACTCCGAGCTGTCCGCTGGTACTATAGCTGGACCGTTGCAATGATTCTGACTCTCCGAGAATGCCAAGTAGAGCCCATCAAGTGAAAATGGGGTTCGAGCCCACGGTCTTCCGACCCGTGCCGCCGGCAAACGTTTAAGCCGCTGAGACTGCCGAGTCGTGCTAAAACATGGTTTCTCGGCAGCCCGCACCATGTGGTGAAGCAGATGCAGGATGCGAGCGTACCTCTAAAGCGCATTTAAATCCCAACTCTGAATTTCATTACCCTGCAATTTACAGTTTTCTTCTTTATTGCTCGGCATTTGCAGAGTTCCTGTCAATCGGAGCCATTGACTTGCCACGTGAATGTCAAGGGACGAGCGCTCCTCAGAAGACTTCCGCATGTATATCGTGCCGCGATGCACACAGCGAGCACAAGTCTATCTTTAATCGTCTCAACCCTTTAAGAACGGCTATTCGTATTTCACTCCAGTGGCTGGCCTCGGTGGAAA